>WEKX01006863.1:541243-563963 GCA_013390025.1 Pitta sordida
GCAGAAAACAACCAAAAAACTGCAAAAAAGTCTTTAAATGCGGAGATGACCCGTGATACAGCACAAACTCTGGCAGGACGGCCTGTGAGATACATGCTCCTTGGAGGTGGGAATACCCAACAGGAGTTTGGGTCCTCTGCTGCGAGTTCTGCCTTCAACCCCTCATAAGGAGTTAAAGTTCTGCCACTCTTCACTCACTGCTTTTGCTGCAGAGCCCTGGCTGTGAATCAGGCATACCGCTCACGCAGTTTACCTTGGCAGACTGTGAATGTCCTACTGCGGGCTACAGGGTGTGGACGAGTGTGCCCAGGACCTTTCTGCACAGCTTCTCCATATCCTCTAGAGGCTGGCATGGATGAATGGCCCAGCCCTGGAAAATATTATGATCTCTCAGAGAGAGCTGGTTCTGAGCTGTACCCCAAGGAAGCCAAGCTGCACTTGGGGAAAACTTAGTAAGAGGCCGGGTGAAGCTCCCTGAGCTCCGTACATGGCGAGAAGCAGGGATCTCAGCTTCTGAGAAGTTCACTTGGGAACACTCCCTTATGCCTTAGCCTTGATGCTATGCTCTTAGCCCAGTACCTGCCTATGTGCCATACATAGTGTTGCCTGACATATTTTTGGAGTGCTGGGCTTGTGTGGACGTAGCATATTTACTCGTCTGCCTCTTCCACCAGATTGTCCCACAATACCTGAACAGGCATTAATGACTTGAGACTCCGAAGTCCCACAGCAGAATTTCCCCACCAAATACTGCTTCTAGAGAGAAGGACCCTGAAGGCCCTGGGCCTTACTCCAGACACATCCCAGTGCAGCTCTGTAACCACTGTCCAGGTATTTTCCTAAACCTCTCATGTAGAGACCCAAAACTAGTGTGTCCAGTTCTATGTCAGGATCCCACAGAGATATTGTTCTGAATATGGATTTTTCCTCTATATGCTACTGCATATCTTAGCAAAACAACCATGAGGGCTAAGCCACAGTGGTTCTGCTGTGCACAATGTAACTGCACAGTCCTTGCCAATGCTCTTCACAGAATATTTCAACTTCAAACCATCATTGCTCCATCTGTACATCTCAATGCATCTGCCAGGCACAGATAATGTGATTCGGAGTTTTTCTACATGGTCCAATAGATACCAGAGTCTGTATATGAGCATATACAAGTTATTTTCAGCTTGTCTGTGACATCCAATTCCACCCACCAGGCTTCCAGAGATATATAAATCACGGAGGTGTCTAAAATAACAGGCCCTGAGGAAACATCTGTCACCTCCACAAGCTTGTGAGGGAGGAGGATGAAGCATTTGACTCCACAACTTACTGGATCTTCTTTTAGCTTTAAGAAAGCAGAGAGCAGCCAGTCTTTCTGACAGCCCCAGTGCCCTGGCTGTTGGACATTCTCATTGCCTCTGTGCTGCATTTGACCTGTTAGTATTAAACAGGCAATACAGAGATGCTCAGCAATCTAGGTGGCTTTTTCTGCCACCTCATCTTTATGGTTAAAAGGAACGGATTGCTTCAACTCGTTTTTGTTTCTGTTTTCCCAAAATTGCCTGCTGTTTGACCCCCCGATCTCTAGATCAAAGGAACACTGATCTTGCTGTGCTGGGGTCTACTGGCGCCTGCTCTAGCCCTGAAAACTGCCACCTCCTGAAGCGCAGGGTCCGGAGCACTGCCTATCCTACAGATATTCACCCTTCTACATGAAAAATCAGGAAGAGAATTGTCAAGTCCTATTTTTGCTCTCTAACTCGCTTCTTCTTTTTAAGTCATCTGATTTTCTTTCTTGGATCCCAACTCCACTCACTCTCGGCTGCTCTTTCCAGGGGAGAAAACAGCAGCGCGGCAGAGGACGATGAGACAGGCTTCTCCCCGCCCCTCCTGCCCCTCAGCCCCGGGCCGCCATCACACCCCGCCCCATCCATGGCCACGCGCGCGAGCGCCGCGCCGACACTGCCCCCTCGCNGCGCGCTCCCGCGGGGAGGCGGGAACCGAGCGGGGCCGGCAGGAGGGTCCGGGCAGGGCTCTTGGCACAGGTTAGCGCTTGGTGTGAGGTTCGCACCGAGGAGCCGCAGTGCCAGAGTGAGGCCTGCCTCACCCTCATCCCGAGCTCGCCGTTCCAGCAGAGAGGAGCGGTCTTCCCTCCATCCCAAAGCAAGACCGTGGGAGAGAGGTCCTCAAATACCGGCTCAGCGTCGGAGGCCACCGTGTCGTCTCCAGCTCAAAACGTCTCATGAAGCCGTTCAAGAGGGGCGTTTTCCTTAGGGTGTGCAGTTCAGAGGCCTCCCATAGCAAGAGGTCGTTCTGCAGGAGTTCGTGTATGCCTTTGCATCAGTGCACTGATAGACAAGCACGAGTCTCGTCCAAATGCCCAAATAGAACCAAGATGTAAACACGGAGGAAGATTTTGAGAGAAGAGATGACTGAGCCGCCCAAACTGGCTGTTCCCTACTGAATAAAGCTGACTCTGTAACGAAGTGGTTCAAACGGTTTTCACTGGCGGGTTGGCTGTTAACTGGTATGTTGTGATCAGAGTGACATTTCATGCCAACTGCAGACTCACTGAGAGGCTGAGGAAAGGCCTGACACTGAACCCCCAGCAGCCACAGCTATACTGGTAGGAGGTTCTAGCTGGCAGCTGGCTCCAGTCTGTCTCTGCTGCTCTGGCAGCAAGGTGACCATGCAGTGAGAAGTGCTTCTGCTCACTGTGTGTCAGTATGTCGATGGTGTCATGTCATCTGCTCCCTGCAGGAGCCTGGGATTGCACTGCAGAAGGATGGGATAAGCAAGGAGTTAATTATTTCCACTTTTGCAGCCTTTTGACTTATGTTCTGAATTGCATCAAACACTTACTTTTTGGAAAAACATGCAGTATTTAAAAACAAAATCCAAACAAAGCTAAAAAAACAAAAGTGCAGAGTAAAAAGTAGGATTTATAAAGGATATAAGTGCATAAGTGCATGGCCGAAGGAGAAAGAAAACTCCATATTCAAGAAGTGATCCAAGTTGTAACAGGTAGTGGATAATTAGAAGAACATGGGAAGCTTCAGACACAATGTTCTCAGTGACAGCAGACTGAACTGGCAAATATACCTCTGACAAAGTGATGTAAATGGTAGCAGATCACCTTAATCAGATGGATAGAAAGAGCTGCATAAGGGCATCCTTACAGATTCTTCACACGTGCAAGGGCTGATCGCCAGTGCCATTGCTGTGTCAGTATCTTTAATGTTTTATCTTTGATGTTGGCTCAGCATACTGTGGGACCTACGGTTTCTGCATAGAAGCAGCTCTTTGGGCTGCCTTGGATTGCCAAGCTGTCTCCAGGTCATGCAGAGGAAGGAACATCCACGGAAACAGGAGGGCAAATCAGTGGAAGATCTATAAAGGGATGCTAACTTATGAAAGATCTGCTAGAAATGTGCTGGTGAAGCTGAGCACACTGAGTTTGTGCATTGCATTTGGTAGGAAACTACAGAGAAAATTGTCTATATACAGGCTCAGACATATAAATGATTATAAAAGGCATGTCAGGGCTGAGCAGTCTGCTCCACAAAGAGCACAGGCAGAGCTTTCCCAGCCACAAGGCACTGCAAACACTGCAGCAAAGTGCAGCAAGTGAAACATCAGACAAGGGAGGCTTCAATCTGAAGTCCAAATCATACACACGTGAGCTGATGATACAAAAGAAAGAACTGGGAAGCTGCTCAGGAGCAGCTTGTCCTGGAACAGTTCAAGCATCCTATCCCTTTTAACACATATTCCACAGGCAGTTTCTCATCTGTAGTGCATGCTTTTTTAAAGGGGGAAATATCTGGACAATCGACCAGTTCTTCAGCAGATGGCAACTATGTTCAAATAAATTATATACTGAACAAAACCGAAAGTTCCACTGAGCTTCATGTGACTGCAGATTTTGATTTGGCTAAAACATAGAACCAGAGTCTGGAGAAATTTAGCCCTGGAAGGTTGTTTGGTTTGGGGTTTCTTCTGCCTGCAATAGTACTTGATTACTGTTTCTGATAGCTATCATCTACTTTAATAAGCAAATTCCCTCAAACAGCAGTCAGCCCTAATATATCCTTCTTCTTTTTCTGTCTCCTTGGCCACATATTGCTTGCTGTGCTAAGTGCTAAATGGCTCTTGGAAAGTGCTAAGAAGGTGTTGTGAAAGGGCTAAGCCAAGTTTCACAGACAACTGCCTGTACAGAGTAGTTGTCCCATTGGTTGGTGGTACTCAGAGGCCCAGCAGCAGTCTGGTTGAAGACCCTTGTTTTGACAAGGCTGGAGCACTGAACTTCACAGTAGCCTTCTTAAGATAATTTAAATGAGACCTTTTCATCTTATGGAAGTGAATGGGTTTTTTTACCTGAAGTTAAACCACTGCGTGCTTTGTCAGAAATATTTAACAAGATCAGTATGTTCTTGTTAACCAGGTCAAGTTCATCCACTCTGCTTGCTTCACCAGAAACCACTTCTGCCATCAGTCATAGACTTCATAATTCCCAGAAGTGAAGAGCAGTTCCTGGAAGTTGATGGGAACAAAGCCCCAGGCCCACTGGGCCTGGTGTGAACGTGGCTTCTGAAGCCCCAAAGTCAGGAAGAGTCCCAAAGTATTCACACTGCAAAGAGGCACCAAGTTGCCAATTTAAATATTCCCTAATCATCATTGTCCAGCCATTGGCAGAAAGCAACCGGACTGATGTTTTTTATCTTTTCCAACAACTGGCAGCCTGTTGAGGCCACCAACAAGCATTGGACAGTGTATAAACTGCGACCTGCAAGTAGGGCAGAAGCTCCAGGATACAAGAAGCCACTTGCAAGAACTTTTCAAGGAAGGAGAGTGAGTGGGGTCTTTTAAGTGAAGCAGTTTCTTGGGTGAATCCAGCTCAGTCTGTGGTTGCAGCTTGGTTATCTTCTTAAGTGTTGGCCAATGTGGGTCTTGCCCTATGTGCGCATGAATTGGGATCACAAGACACCTTTTGCTGTATTAGTCACTGTCACATGGGAGATCTCTGTGACATGGGGCTGTGGCACATGGATTTACTCCAGTGAGCGCTGGCATAGACTGGCTTCCAGCCCAAGTAAGCAGCCACTCTGTGACTAATGGGTAAAGTTACTTATTTTAACTCTAACCCAAAAGGTTTGCAAAAAACCCCTTTCTTTAGTTGCTTATTATTTTGTTTATTTTATGGAGGCTTTGGATACTATGAATTTCTGTATAAAGTGGATTTAATATCATGAACATTGAGGGCTGCCTTGATAATTGTTTTGATTTTATAATTACATTTTTATAATTATTGCAGGTTAGATGCTTGCTAATACATCTAAATCAGTCCAATGAATTGCTTTTTTATACTAACAACACATTTTGAGAGCACATGCTTCCCTTAAGAAGCATAGCATCTGTAACTGTTTTACTGAGCTACTTGGGTTTGGAAATGTGTTTATTATGAAAAATGCCACAGAGCCCGTTATAGCCTATGTAGTGTTTGCCATGTAAGCTATTTATAAAGCAAGCTATTTATAAGGAAAGTCATTCATACAGAAAGTTAGTTAGAGTTATTTATAAGGAAAAGCCAGGCTCATCTCATAGTTGGAGATGTTGTGGCACAGGGACAGGTGAAGAGTTTCCCTGGTGTCATGTAGCAAGTTGTATTAGGTGCCAGCTCCCTCTACCTGCCCACTCAGCCATAGTGCTCTTTGTTCCTCTCCCCATCACTCCACTGCAAAGAGGATGATTCAGTTTTCTTGCATACTTCAAGCTATGGTTTACTGCAGAGGACACAGTTTCTTAAGTAATGATGGATCTCCATAGAGCTCCCAGCTTCCCAACTTTTACAAGAATCCTGTGTTTCTTAATTGATTTTCAAGACCAAGTACATCTGCTAATACCATTTCATCCAACAGAAAGGATGTATTAGTCACTACATTTGGCCAGTGGATGTTAGCAAACCTATATTTGCCACCATTGGCTAGGCTTTCCTTCTCCAGTTTGAGAAAAACAGGGTGAAAAAATCAGTGGGTTCTGCATTTTTTCCACGTTTTTGGTTGTTTTGTTTCCTCAATGAAATTCAAAGCTCTGGTATTCAAAGAAAGTGCAGCCAGCTCTAGGGAGAATTGAAAACGTGGAGGAAAATATTGTCATTTTTTTCCCACTTAAATCACAACAGAGACTAGTAGCTACTGAAACAAAAAAGTCCACATGGATGTAGGCAGACAAGCAGAGTCTGCCTGCACTGACAAGGGCTTAGGCACTTCATATTGCCTCCTGGAAGCCTCCTGGAATTTTGTCACCAGGATGTTCAGAAATGGCTCAACAGGAAAAGCCAGAGACATAATTCATGGCCTTTTACCATCAGCTGCCACAGTGTTTCTCCATAACTTGGAGGAAGCTGTCCTGCTTTCACTGTCAAATTAAATATTGGCATCTGAGGGGTTTACAGCAAAATAAGTAATTTTGGTTTCATTTCTGGGGTGGCACTGTTCAGCTGTAGCCAACCTAAGCAGGTGCCTTGAGCTTGTTTCCATCTGCATTCTATCAGATCATACCTACAGCATCCCTGGATGAAGTTAGTCACAGCATGGTGAAGGACAATGTGCATGGCCACCTCTGTAGCTCTACAACTTCATGCCCTCATGCCTGAATGGCAGGGTTTTTACCTCTTCCCGAGGTGTCTGTTTTGAACCAGAAACCTCTTCTTGTCCCACCCTCAGCAGTCATTGAGAACATTTTATCTTTACAAGCCAATTGTTACTATATTGTTCTCTAGTCCTGCCCTTCTTAAACAAACCTTCCTAATCTTTCAAAGCCTCTTCTCAGGTTTGCTGCTCTGCTGTGAAACCTTCCATTTGTGTCTGTCATTCCCCAGGCCAGGAAGAGCAAACCAGTCATCTGTTGTGTTGTGCACCCAGCTTGGCCTTTTGTAGGATCAGCATCATATTGGTGACTCCTGTTCAGTTTCTAGAAGACACCTTGAGCTTCTTTTCTGCAGTACTGCTGCCTAGCCACTTATTCACCATTTTCTCTTCGTGCTTTTGATTTCTTCCTCTTAAGTGTAGCACTTTGCACTTTTCTTTACTGAGTCGTTGATTTTCTCCAATTTAGCAAGATCATTTTGAATTCTTAGTCCATCCGCCAAACTGTTTGCATCCTCTCCCAGCTAGATGATGTCTGCAGATTTTATGAGTACTCTTTATTCCCTCGTCACAGGTTGTTAATGAAAATACTGCATAAAATGGATTCCACACAGATGTTGGAAGGGCCCCATTTGAAAATTCCTCTCTCAAAGTCTGACAGAGAACAAATGATAACTGGGCTTTAAAGCTATTTTTTTAACCAGTCATGCACCTACTTTATGAGAATTTTATCTAAACTGTATTTTCTTGTTTGCTTAGGAGAATGTCATGTAGAATGGTGTCAATACCTTGTAAGAATCAAGATGAATGACAACTCTTACTTTCTTCTTACCTGCAGAGAAGGGTGTATAGGTCCCACACTGACCTAAGCTGAGAAAGGTATTTTTGTATAGGCTTGAACTACTTTATCACTTTCCAATCTTCAGTTTAATCACTGCAATTTTGTGTGTAGCCACAGCTGGAGCAATTGTCTCCAGTATCCCCGTGATTAAAGGTCATTCAAAATTCCAGCAAGCTTCAATAAAACATTTCCCTCCCTCGCTACAAGAATATACAGTCAAAGATCAGGGATTTTTTTTATATGTAATTCCAAACTCAGGGAGGGAGAAGTTGGCACTAATACACACGTAGCAGTGAAAAACATCTTTGCAAACCCACAAAGATGTAGGTAGATTCTTGAAGACATTTCCTACTTCGTAAAATCCACATTCAAGAAAGCACGCTGATGTGTGCTAATAGCTGTGTATCACATCAGTCTAATGATTTTAATTTATGTACTGTTCTGTACTATGTACTATGAAGTTCCCAATGCAATCAGTACCATTGCAAGAAAGTAAAGCTGTTCTTACAGATGAGCTACAAATACTCATTAGCCATCAGATGTTACATTAGACAAGCATTTGCTATATCTTCCTTATATTATGTACTTTTATGTGCTACTTATGGTTACCTCTGTGTTTAATGGCCTCTGTCACCGCAGTATCAAAGCAGCTTGATCCCACATACACTTGTGCTAAATAGTGGCCCACCTCTCAGAGACCAGAGTCCCTATTTTTTTAGGGAAACCAGTATTTTATCTGAAGGAATGAATGGTTATGATTCTGTAATATTGGAAGTGACTAATCCGGTGTTGTAAATGGGATAAAAGGAAATGGCATGTATTTTGAGAACAAACAGTAATCATTGACACAGAAATTTGCATCCCTGGATGTTCTAATAATGACTAAGTATCACTTCCCCTTTTTTGCAGAAGAGGAGGCAGAGAAATCCAGTGATTTGGTTAGTGTGGCACCAGCAACCCACTGGAAAAAGAGAACATCTGAATGTAGATCACTTCTCTTGCACCTTGTTTTCCTGTTTTCTGATGCATGTTTGAAATACATAATGCATTACAACAGGTGTGATCCCTTCCAGTGATAAAAATTCTGCAAGGGCTTCTCTAGTTCATGCCAGAAATAGCCAAGAGTTGGTCAGGACTGTGGTGGATTTGAGATAGATGGGTTGCAGTGTATTGGCTTCAGAAGAGTTGGTTTGGATGGGTGACTTGGAATTCCTGACAATTTACATACATTAAGTGCCAGCAGCTTCAATCTGTGCTGTCTTGCTGATGGAGCTAAGAGATTTTTGCTGCCACAGGAAACTTTCTGCTCAGAAAGTGTTTGCAAAAGACGAAAGTACATTCAGTGGTTCTTCTGCTTCACAACCAAGTTGTGTGGATTTAAATGGGGAATACTCACTACGAGTAAATCCTAAAGGTGTATTTGTACAGTGAGCAGCTCTGCACAAACATTTCTAGACAGGCAGTCACCAGGAAGTCAGAATCACTGCATCAGAGGGATGGAGTGTTCTCAAGCTGAAAAGCAAATATGTTTAATGTCTTAATTTTTACAAGAAAATTAAGCACCTGAGGTATGATTTACTTTGTACTAAATAAAGGGAGTGCAAAATACCATCAGTAGGACTGGTGATAGCATTCTAAATTGTCTTTGAATTTCACTCTGGCTGCATACCACTGAACAAGGGCAAATAGCAGTTAAAACAACCTTTACTTAGCATCTCCTGGCAAATATAAAGGGTGAGGCAGTCTCACACTGACATATGGCCAGATATGGGCAAGATGTACCTAGAAAAGGTAGTTGTTCTTTATCCTAACTACCTATTTTCATGTGGTTATGTGTCCAAAGAGAAGAGCAAAATGGGTAGATCTTACAGACTTCACAGTACAAGAAAACGATAATCTTTAACAAGGGTCTGTCTAGCATTTCTCTCCAGTTCACATAGCTAAACAGGGGGATTAGACTTCACTGAATACATGAGGTAAGAGTTACTGGGCACTTGTAGTGTTCAGTTACAAGAAGCAAAGGGCAGAAGAGCGGAATATCCAGCTGCTCAACAGCTCTCAGACCAAAGAGAAGGATCAGAGCTGGTGAGAGCCAGGCTCCCCTGCCAGAGCAGCCACCCTGTCTCATCTGTGGACAAGCATCTTGAAAGAATGGGGAAGGTTGGAAGGGACCGCTGGAGGTGATCTAGTCCAACCTCCCTGCTCAAGCACTTTACTTACCTCAGAGCAGTATACACAGGATTGTGTCCAGATGGCTTTTGCATATTTTCAGGAAAGGAGACTCCACAGCCTCTCTGGGGAACCTGTTCCAGTGCTCAGTCACCCACACAGTAAAGAAGTTGTTCCTCATGTTCAAGTGGAACTTCCTGTGTTTCAGTCTCTGCCCATTGCCTCTTTTCCTACTGCTTGGCACCACCGAGAAGAGCCTGGATCCATCCTCTTGACACCCTCCATTCAGATATTTACAGACATTAAGGAGGTCCTCTCTCAGTTGTCTCTTCTCCAGGCTGACCAGGCCCAACACTCTGTCTTTCCTGTAAGAGAGATGCTGCAGTCCCTTAATCATCTTTGTAACACCCCACTGGACCCATTCCAGGAGTTCCATGTCTCTCTTGTCCTGAGGAGCCCAGAACTGGACACAGTACTTCATCTGAGGCCACACCAGGGCTGAGCAGAGGGGCAGGATTATCTCCCTTGACATGCTGGCAATGTTCTTCCAAATGCCCCCCAGGATACCATTTGCCTTGTTGGCCACAAGGGCACACTGCTGGCTCGTGGACAGTTTGTTATCCACCAGGACCTCCACATGCTTCTCCACAGAGCTCCTTTCCAGAAAGTGAGACCATGCCATCTTTCCAGCAGGTTATCTTTGTGCGCTTCAGGTTTGGCAGAAACAAAAGACCCCAATCAGTTATGAAGCACTAGCCTGACACCCACCTGACAGCTTTGCAGGTATGCTGTACCCTCGTCCTGCTCTTTGCCTTACAGCAAAAGTGCTGCTGGGACTTCGAGGTCTCTCACGTGTGAATAACCCTGCTGTGCTGAGTGATTGGCACCCTTTGGGCACCACTGCAATAAAGATGAAGAAATATTTGTTTACATTTGAATGGGAGATCGGAACTCACTGATTCTGACTCATTGCCACTGCACCAGATAACTGGGAACACCCTTATCTTTTCTACTGCATTTTCCAGCTGGGTTTTCCTGTTGTTGGGTTTCTTTCTCCCTATACCATGTCTGAGTGTTTTCATGACTCTTAGTTGTTCTCTCTGGTTTTGCCTGCCTGGTTTAATTTCCCTTCTTTTACTTTCTTCCTACACACTTTGCATCCTCTTCAGCTTTCCTTGTGACTTGTTATTAATTTCCCATTCTAAGTCCTTCTTTTCCAGCTTGTCCCTCTCACAGAGTATCTCAAGCCAGTCTTCGCACAAGTAGAGGAAGAGATGGAGACATTTGGGCTGGAGAGGGGCATTAGCAGGAAGAGAAATCTGGGGACCTTTGAAATTGCATGTGAGCAAGGAAGAGGATGGAGGGAAAAGAAGGCAGGAAGGGACACTCACTGGGATGAAGGCCACAACAAAGTGAGGAAAGAAAAAGTCAAGGGAGGATGGGGGGAAAAAGATGGGAAGTGCATATACAAGAGCAAGGGGAATTAGAAGGATGTGAGAGAGAATATGCATTAGGAGGAAGGAGAGAAGAGAGATTTCACAGAGGGGAGTAATTAAATGTAGAAGTATTCTTGCACTTAGCACTGAAGGGAAAGGGGGGGGGGAAGGAATGAAAGAAAAAAGAAATTAATATCCTAAAATAGGTGTGTCCATGATTAAAAAAAAAAAAAGTAGCTAGAAATCAAAAGACAACAGTAGTCTTAAACCACAGCATGGAATAAGGTGAAGATTACACAACCTGTCCTGGGAAAAGGCAGAAGTATGAGAGGAAAGGAGAAGAGCCTCAGACTATTTCGGAATTTCTTGCTAAAACAGTTCTAAACTGAATCTTTATAGAGATACGTATTACGATAACAATATGAACAGACACTTTCTTAAGCATTCAAACATTTTCAAGCACAGTCACTTTTTCTAGTCTCAGCCCTTACCACTTCCTTGACAGACTGTAGAACCCATCCCTACACAAAGTACATGATGTCAAGCCACACACTTGTTACTGAAATAGCAGTAAGGAGGCAAGAAGATCCCTCCAAGTGTAAACCTCATTACCCTTCCCATTACTTAACACAATTAGCCTCAGGCAGCAAGTCAGATCTTCCAAACATTCACTGCAGGGATAGGGAGTGAGGAACTCACTTATCTTCTCAGGTAGATTTCACAGCCTCGTTTTCTCTTTGTTCTCAGTTTCTCCCTTGTTTGTTTTTCTTTTATCTTCCCCTTTCACGTTTTTTGGCCCTATTTCACTTTTTGCCTGCTCTACTCAAACAACTTACTCGGTTTTGTGTTGTGTTTTTGTCATCCACCCCATGCCCTTTGGGGGTCCTTTAGTTGTCCATGCCTCTTCTTCACCTCTCTCCCTCTCTCACTCCAGGTGCTCACCTCTAGAAACTATCTCCTACCTGCACCTGCCGTGCCACCAAGACTGGCACTCTCCCTGATGATCTCATGCCACTTCCCCAGGTACCTACAGTATTTCATTCCTTCTCATCAAAGGGACGTAACGAAAACATTACAGTTCCCCTTTGAACACCAGTAGAAAGGACTCCACCATGTATATGGCCATCACATGTCCATTCTCTGTTCACTTTCAACCATTGAACTCATGGCCTCTGGTCCCCTCCATTTCATATTCAAACAATTCTAATACATTTTTATCTTCTGATCCAAATATTTGATCTGAATTAAGAAACCACTGAAACTAAGAAGGAGCCTCTAAACTTTTTAGATGCACAGCAGAGGAGCAGGACAGACTGGCAGATTCCCCACCAAGCAGTTCACTCCATCAACCAAAAGGGAGAGACACAATGAACTAACAAGCAAAAAATTAGGAAAAAAAAATCCCTGCTACTTCTGCAGCTGCCTGATGGTGGAAAGGAGGCATTTCAATGACAGAAGGAGATAACCCACTGACAGCCAGTATGATAGTAAAGATAAATACAAGCTAGTATTTGATCCCCTCTAAGGACTCCACAGTAGAAAGGGTCTAATTTCCTATCCCACTTAGTACTTTACAAATAGCAGAAAAAATATTTGTTTCAGGGGAATAATTATTTTGTTTCAGTTCTGGGTAAAAGTAGAATTGCTGAGGGGTGTTGTGGGCTTGAAATAGTCTTATCTATTTTGACATTTTCCTTGAGTTTCTCTCCAAATGTGTAGAGGAGTAATTTCTTCTCCATCAGGGCATGCAGAGTTTGAGATCTCCCACTTTATCTATCAAGGTTAATATCCAGTCTTCTTTCAGCATTCTCAAAAGAATTTTAAACTTTTGAGTGAATTCCACAGAAGTATCCATTGATACAATTAATTTCTAGCCCTGTAAATGCCATTTTGCTCATACTGAAACCCTAGAAAGCAGTAACCCCCATGCACATGGGGGGAAACATAGTTCACTTGAAACTAGAGAGTTAAAAATATATTTTGCCAAGTATCAATATTATATTTAATACTGCTGTCATTGCCATGATCTAAGGATAAAGAAGGGCAAGTGTTAATGGTAATATAGATACATATTATGAAATCAACCAGTGTTGCTGGAAAACACAAACAAGCTTTTAGGCATATAAGCCTTTCTCTAGGTCCAAACTGAAAGCTTCAAATTTCATACAGATATTTGTAAATAGAAATTCATTGTTGTTATACATGCATTGCTTCCTTTCTGAAGTGCCCTTGCATAGGACATTTCACCTCCCTGGCTTAAGAAGTCCCTTCAGGAATGAGGGATCCGCTGTTCTTCTAAGTTTACATGGTTCAGGGAGAATGGTTTGGAAAGAGGGGTAATTTTTCAGTGCCTGCCAGTAACATCTGAGGTGGAGGCAAACCAGCCATTGCAGCTGCCGGTGGCCCTCTCTTTTCTCTTGTGTGCCTCGACAGAAACAGTGGCACTTCATATACACTTACCAAGTTATTTAAAAACAGATGTTCTTATGACCAGAAATGTAAGCTCAAGACTGTGATGCTTTCTGAACTCTTCTCTCTCCTCTTCCTCTTCCTCCTCCTCCTCCTCTTCTATGTAGCAGTGGCCCCTAGTGGAAGGTGCTGTGTGGGTTGGCCCAGATCTCCATCTCCCCAGGGAAGAAGCTCGCTGGGATGGTTGCAAACCCACTGCAAGGGCCCAGCAGAGCCACAACTGGCACCGGCAGCACCGGGCAGTCCCCCTCCAGGCCGGCTCCTGCCTAGCACCGGCTGCCTGCCAACAGTACTTCAAGCAAGTGGAGACCAAGCACCCCGTTTTGGTTTAGTAGAAACAGGCAGTCCATTGGCTCCACAGCTTTCAAACAGCCCCCTTGTGTGATTCCTGTTCAAACAGTATGTTTTTATTAAAAGATAAACTGACTCTCATTCCAAAAAATGTCATATGAACGACAATGTATGGCCTGTTTTCATTTTCAGAAGGAAAAAACTCCAACCCACAGTACAAGAAGTTTCACTTTATTCAAGTGAAGAGCAAAGTCTTGTATAACATTGGTACACATGAATAGAGAAGCCTCTTGCACTGATTTTTTTCTCCTCTAAAATATTACTGCTTCCTTTATTCCTGAACATAAAAGTGATGATACTGAAGGAAACCAAAGGTGAATCCTCTAGAGCAGGCTTCCTCTGATAATGTCCTGACTCAGGTATTTAAGGGGGACTATAAGAAATTGGATGTATCCAGAAGGACCCTCTCCCTATGAGCCTCTGGCAATCAGTGGCAAAAATGCTTGCTGAGTCAGATGTTGCATCCTTCAGTAGATTTGTTTCATGCCTTTCTGAACACATTTATACTTTCAGGATCCATGAAATCTTGTACCAATGAGTTGCGAATGTGATTATGCATTGTGCAAAAAATTGCTTTTCATTTGTTTTAGACATTGTCTAATCATTTCACTCAGTGCCACTTACTCTTGCAACAGTGAGGAACGGTAGGTCTCTTATGTTCCCTCTCAGTTTTATCTTTTTTCATCTGAGAAGTCCTAGTCCCCATGTTGGTTTTGTTTCTCAAGGTGGAAGTTCCTCCCTATCCCTTCTGTTGCTTTTCTAATTCTATTTATCCTATCTCTTTTGAAACCACATCCCTCAGCTTGCTTTGAGAGAGTGGGCACATAATGGCTTCGTAAATAGGCAAAATGCAAACTTTCATTGACACATAGTCTTCAGATAACTTCCAAGTTCTTGTTTAACTACTTGGCTGATGGAAAGCACTGAGTGGATGCTCTCAGGTGTCCCACTGATATTATCAGTGAGAGGAGGGTGACCTGGAACTTTGCAATGTTTTCAAACTATCATAGACTTTTGGTCAAATTCACTATGGTGCTTCCAAGTCCACTGTGAGAGAAACTAAACAAATTTTGTCATGTCATGATTGTCATGGCATAATCACATGTCACAATTATTCTGGGAGTTACTGAAAAACATCTGAAGGACAATGCAGTCATTGGTCACAGACAGCATGCATACATGAGGGTAAAGTCCTGCTCGTCAAACTTAGCTTCCTTGTAATACAAGGTAACCCACATAGTTGATTAAGGGAAGAAAGTTGATGTTATTTTTTTTTTATTTCAGTAAAGCTTTTGATACTGTCTCTCATAGTATCCTTCTGGATATGTCCAGCACACAGCTGGATAAACACATCATATGGTGAGTGAGCAATTGGCTCATGGGTCAAACACAGAAGGTAATAGCAAATGGGGTGGCATCAGACTGGTAACCTGTCACTAGCCACAGGACTTCATCTTAGGTGCTGTGCTCTTGAACATCTTCATAAATGGCTTGGATGCAGGACTGGAAGGGATCCTCAGTTAGTCTGCCAGTGACACTAAATTGCGAGGAGCAGTTGACTCCCTCGAAGGCAAGGAGAACCTGCAGAGAGACATCGCGAAATTAGAGGACAGAACAATCACCAACCATATCAAGTTCAACAAGGGCAAGTGCCAGATTTTGCACCTGGGATGGGGCAACCTCAGACATATATACAGACTGGGAAATGAGACACTAAAGAGCAGAGCCACAGAAAGGGGTCTGGGGGTCTTGGTTGATGGCAAATTGAATCTGAGTCAGCAGCGCCCTGGCAGCCAGGAGGGCCAGCTGTGTTCTGGGGGGCATCAGGCAAAGGATCACAAGCCGGTCCATGGAGGTGCTTTTCCCACTCTGCTCTGCACTGGCACGGCCTCACCTTGAATATTATTGCAGTTTTGGGTGCCACAATGTAAGAAAGCCATTAAGTTGTTAGAGAGTGTCCAAAGGAGGGCAATAAAGATGGTGATGGGCCTTGAAGGGAAGATGGGCCTTGAAGGAGGGGCTGAGATCACTTGGCCTGTTCAGCCTGGAGAAAACTGAGGGGAGATCTGTTTGCAGCTTCCTCACAGGCAGAAGCGGAGGGGCAGGCACTGATCTCTCTGTTTACCAGTGACAGGGCTTGAGGGAATGGCCTGAAGTTGTGTCAGGGGAGGTTTAGGGTGGATATTAGAAAAAAGGTTCTTCACCCACAGGGTGGTCGGGCACTGGAACAGGCTCCCCAAGTGGTCACAGCACCAAGCCTGACAGAGTTCAAAAATCATTTGTGTGATGATCTCAGGCATATGGTGCTTGGTCAGGATCCTTGGTGCTGTCCTGTGCAGAGTCAGGAGTTGGATTCAATGATCCTCATGGGCCAGTTCCAACATAAGATATTCTATGATTCTATGATCTCCATCTGATTGTCTTACAGAGTTTTGAAAGAAAAGGTCTTTACATTCTGTCCCTCCTAGTGAGAGAAAAATACATTTATGCTTACGTGTACTGTTTATATAGGGAAGCAATGCCAATGAGATTTGTGAATATATTGACATTATCTAACTGTCTTTTATCTGAAAAGCATGGTGTTTGTATATCTTACTGTTATTAATCAATTTTGAACACAAAGAACACACAAACAGGTTTAATTGCCCAATTCCCTAACTCTTGAGTGATATATTTTGCAACTTCCTATCACTCAAGCAACAGAAGACTTGAGTGTATGATATTAAAATCAATTACAAATAAAATATCTTTGAGGATGTCTCTCTACAAACATGCGTCTCTGAATTTATGATGTGCCAGCTGTGTTGTAAGACATGACTAAATAAAAAGGGCATTGTCTTGCTGTGCAGATGCCTTCCCTGTCCATCAGGTTTATTGACTCTTTTTTGATCTTTACTTTGCCCCTTCTCACTCTTTGCAAACCCCAGCCACATTAAACTCCAGCTTGTCCCAGAAAGCAGCATGACAAGATAACACAACCAAAGCAGAAACCCAGAAATAGCCAGACCTGCCAAAGAAGCTTGAAGAAGGTGGTATCATGCCATCAGGAAGGACTGCTGACTCCAGGAGCAGTGAATGGCAGGAGGCCACAGGTCTTCTGAAGACCCAGTGCTGTGTGAGCAAGCCCATGCTAGTTCAGCATGTTATCTCAGGGGTATCTTTACCCATGATACACCTAATCCCAGATAATCTTGAGCTGACTAACACTGCTTACTGTTAGGCCATGAAAATTCACTTTGAATTCCTTCACTACCATTGACCCTTTTGTCCACTGAGTCATTGTTAACTCTTATTCTTGCATGGAAAGCCAGGAACAGCTCCACTCCTGGATTTCCCTTCCCCATCCCTCCATAACACTTGTTTCACAGCTCCTCTTGTCCCATGTCCCTGTGCTGAGCTACTTTTCAGCACAGTAAAGTCAGGACTCCATCCACTCAAAACCCAAGCTTTTGATGTATCTAGTGATATGGAAGAATTTAGGGAAAAATTTATGGAAATATTTTTGAAAACCATAATAATTTCATTATTTATATTTGAAGTACTTTATATCCTGGAATTATCATCATGCTGTAGTTTTCCGTAGGCCGTTGGTTCCCTGCCTCGCCCCTGTAGTGACCTTTTACTTCGCATGTTCCTTGGAGCAGGCTGCTTTACCGTGACTCTCCTCAAGGTGCCAAAATGACTACTAACACCTAAAAGTACTAAAAAGGAATGATGTTCCTTTTCTTGGTGTTTTACTGTTCACAGAAACGGGCTTTTCTTTTTTTTATGCTGTTTGTCATGATGTCTGATTTCTGTGCACGTGGGAGGCTGGGAGGCCTACCTGTTGAGACATCTGTATGCCTGGTAGTTGCTGTCTTGGTCTAAGGCACGTGCCTTTGGTTTACCACTCTATTTGCTTATCAGATTAGTGACACACTGATACGCTCCATTACAAAAGTTGCCATTTCCTTTCAGTGGGTCCTTGAAAACGTACTCATCAGTTTCATTTCTATCCACAGTTTTCCAATTCTACTACTTTTTTTCCCCTCCAAGTTCCTCAAAAACAGAAGTAGGAGAATTCTTCTGAAAGCATCTGGAAAAGGGTATTTTGATGGAGAATAGATATCCCTAATCACTCGTGGTCTAACAATCTCCAGCTGAAAAATTTAGCAGGGTGATCAACATTACAACAAATCAGCCTGAATTAGGGGGCATTATGTTGCTTAACAAAACCCACGATGAGTCAAAAAGTTTCTTTTACCTGAAAATGGAACTGCAATTGCTTCTAGGATACTTCATACCACTGGCTTAAAAATGAAACTGCTCCCTGGACTGTTTGCATCCTGGCACACAATCTCTAGCTCATTGTGATTCTAAACAGTGTACAGGATCCATAAGTGTGCTTAGTCAGCCTGGCCAGCCACCTGAGAGCCATGAGCAATGTCCCCTTTATGACTGCTCACTTCTACTTAAAGAGAGAAGATAAAAAAAGGCAAGGAAACCCATTCCTCTTGACTCCCAGAGACAGTATCGCTGCTCAGATCTTTCAATATGGAAGCAGCCAGATCACTAGCGTCTCTGAAAGCAGATGCTCCTCCAGAAGCAGAAAGCAACAGCTTGTGAAGGGTAAAATACTCTCTAGCCTCCTATAATTGCAGATCTGATACAGAAGTACTGGTTGAAATAGCCAGCATTTTGCTGGAGGTCAGATCAGATAAGGAGCTGACAACCTTCCTGACTTTAAATACAGAAACCTTAACAAGACTGAAAGCCTAAGAGGGAAACCAAGAAAGGAGGGCTCTGGGAGCTGCTGGCAAGTATGAGACAGTGGTGGGTCCTCACAGCTCCCTCCTGCTCCCTCGTGCAGTCCTCTACTTTCTGTATGAAATAACCAGTACCTCTGGTAAGCAAAACAGTAAGTTATCTGGGGAAGAGACAGTGGGACAGAATTATCCTTTCAAGGCTAACATTGGAAGAGCTTGAGTCCCCAGTGAAATCCCGCTACAATGCTGTGCTGTGCTGACAGGCCTTCCCTGGCTCAGCTGCTGGGGGCAGCCTGGAGAACATGAATTTTGCAAAAGGAACAGGGCAGCCTGAATGTTGAATTACTTTTCCTGGAATATAGATCCCATGCAATGCACTCCTGTGACCGTTTTTAGCTCACCCTAGCTGCCTGCCTCCCAGGCAGAGTGCTTGCGGCTGTGCTGCTCCTGGCAACACCGACTGACAGCTGACAAGTAAGCAAGTAGTTTTGGGATGAGACAGGGTAAGAAGGGGTCTGCTTCACTGGCTGTAAGAAATAGCTCCTGTGTAAGGCAGTAATCCATGGCTGAAGTCAGAGGTGGTTGTGTTAGGCAATGCAGTCTGCACTTAGGCTGACACCCCTAATGGCAACGGCCTCGTGTGAGTCGTTCTCAGGCTCTGGCCCCAGTTGGTGGTCTAAACAGTCTGCTTAATTTTCCTTATCATCTGGAAGTGAGTGATGCCCTATCCTTCCCTGACCCTGGGCAGGGGAAGATATTTGCTTGCAGAAGGAGCTCTGTGCCTGGATCCTTCTGGAGAGATAACCCCGTGTTCAAACACTGATGAGAAAAACAGGCAGATTCCTGACTGTTTTCTTAGTCTGGGGTATGTCTTGCCTGAAATGGTCTTAGGGTTTTCTTTCTTAAGCACGGCTGCACCAGCTATCTCCCCTCTTACTTGCAGCCATCTAGCATTCCTGCCAAAACCAGAGTGAAAAGCACCAACAGGCAAGTAACTAACTCTTAGTTTAGTTTTGAAGGCAGTTTTGTTTCTGAAAACCAGGGGAAGAGAAAGTGTTATGTTGCTACTCCACTGTCAACCTAATCTGTGACCTGTATCTGAAGAGCCAGTGCACTGGCTGCTAATTTCTTTTAACATGAGTTCCTACATGACTGTTTCTACATGTCAACTAATGTCTTCTCAGATTTTTGCCCCAAGTATTCTCAACAAACAGCACTACAAGATGGGCTGGCTACAGCAAAGCTACCATGTTATGATCTAACTTGTTCTTTTGAACATTTGGTACAATAATTGATAGCAATGACTACTATTCTTGAGGTGTCCCGGCAATAATACTTTTCATGAACTGTGCTTCTTTATCTGAAATTCCCCCAAACTGGTGAAATAACTTTCAATGACTAATATAATCTAGCATCTTCTTACAAGTTCTTACAGACCCTGTTGATTTTCGTGAGTTTTACATTAACTTTGAAAAGGCTTTGGATTTGCCTTGTACGTACTTCTAAGTACTCTTAAGAAATAAACTTGGCAAAGGGGACTCGATGAGAATCCAGGGTGATGTGACCGAGCAGAAAGTGGAAAATCTGGACAAACTGAACTATGACTTTTGATGAGCAGCACAAACATCACATTTGGAGGCAGAGGTGCATGGGTCAACTTTGTGCACAAAGACTTAACAAGCAGAGGAGGGAATCTTTTTACTAGGCTTCTAGCAAGATTTCCTTTCATTGCAAGGAAATCGTGCTAGATATCTCTGTACTAAGCCAACGAACAAAACCAGCCAGTTTATTCAAGCATTTGGCTGTGCATCTGATTGTATTGTTGCTTTCTGTTTTGTACATGAAACCACTTCTAATGCTACAAGAAGGTGAATGCTTCACATACACCTATGGAGGCCCTTTTTGCTGACATGGAAGTGAAGCTAAGTACATAGCACAAAAGCAGGAACCAGTTCTCTTCAGCACGGCAGTCTGAACAAATTAGTGTATGTGCACTTTTTTAAATGAAAAAATTTCAGTATATCTGTGATAATCAGGCTCTGTGGCTTAAACTGCTGCATTCAGGTTGGTTGATGAGAAGTCTGATGTGACCCAGCAATGTTGTTTTCAGCCCAGAACATCAACTGCATCCTGCACTGCATGAAAAGCTGTGTGGCCAGCAGGCTGAGGGAGAGGATTCTTCCTCTCCATTGTCATTGGACCTTAGGAGAGGCTGGAGTGCTGGAAGTATTCAAAGCCAGGTTAGATGGGGCTCTGAGCAACCTGGTCTTGTGGAACGTGCGGCTGCCAATAGCAGGGGGGTTGGAACTAGACAATCTTTTCAACACAAACCATTCTATGTTTCTGTGAAAATGGTCTGAGCCACTCTACATGTCTGTGACTCAAAGATCAATGTGGGCAGTATTTGAGATACCCATTATTCTAAGACAAACCATGAAAATTTTGCGTGCATCTACAGTAACAGCTAATGATTATTTTTCCTTTGAACTCTGTCCAAAGTTCATCTCTAAAACAAACTTTAGGCTGTGTGTATTGACTCCTCGGGAGAATAAACATGCTGAATTTCTAACAACACTTAAATCACTCATTCTAGCTTGTTTTAACTTGCTTGTTAACTGGAAAGATAAAAAACAGTGAAATACTCAGGCTTTACTCATTTAATTTTCTGGTGCATCTATCACAAAAATCTGAAGGAAGGACACAACTCTAGTCTGATTGTTTTCAGAGGAAGCTCACTCCTCTTCTTGCTTCAATTTCTAACTGAAGGTAAAATAAAACTCCCTGTAACATTCGGCCTCTACAGCCTCTACAGTTTACACGAAGGGGGAAAATCTGAGTATCGGGGCTGGGATTTTCAGAGGGGTTTAAAAAGTGTTTCCAGACTTGTGACTGGAGGGGTGAGGAGGGAGGGGGCTGGACGGTGCCCCAGCCCCAGGAGAAATCACACTAAACTACAAGCAGATCTGACAGTAACGTACCTTGTCCCAGGACTACCTGATCTATTCGAAGGTTGCAGAAGTACAAAGAAGTATAAAAAGGAAATATGTATTTATTAGAAACTGTGTAATATCTTAAACATGCTAACCACAGGACTTGTCAGAGTTGGACATGTTAAAAATTTTACTGCAATTGCTGCTAGATTTTTGGTAGTCCTGTGCATGTGACCTTACCTGTTATCCCACAAAATGTGCACCTATCAGTTACTATCTGATGAGCTTGGATATATTTTATGTGTTTTTCTTTTTTTTAGTACTCCACCAGCCCTCCTGTCCAGTATCATACCTGGCTTGCAAAGCAAAAACCAAAACCCGACAAAAACATGAATTTCTTGCGTAACTGCATGAGTCCAGGAGCTACAACTTAAAGAAGGGCACTTAATGTTGTAAGGTTCACTTTATTAAATCACGCAGAACTTGGCAACCACCTGATGAAAAAGAAGTGGAAAATTAACAGTAATTAAATAAATAATGGCCCAAATTTTTATGGGTGAGAGGAGATCTTGTTCTAAATAAATTCGGCTTCGGAGCCCACTAGAATCCTCCAGATCATAAAACTGTGCGTTACTGACCAATTACGACAAGTTCCCGAGTTACTCATCACGATTGCTTTATGGATTTAGTTTCGCAATAAAATAATGAGTAGCTTCCTGAAGCATCTGCAGAGATAATGGAAACACTTTTATTCACGACTTTGTGAGCATTTTCAAGAAATAAAGCGATGAGAGAGGCTATTAAAAAAAAAAAAATTCGGCTTCGCTTTGCGACAAACCCAATCTTTTCGCGGGAGGTCACGCAGACTCCGCAGCGCCCAGGACGTGTCCCACTGCTTTAGCAATGGCGGTTTTATTTCTGAGGCTCCGGAGGGTTTCAGCAGCCGGAGCCGCGCAGGGAGATGCCCGTCACTTAAGGGAGCGCATCGCTGCACACACGGGGTGACCCCGCTGGGCCGGCCCCGGGCTGGGGAGGGAGGCACCGAGAGACCCGGCTCCAGGCACCGTCCCTGACTCTGAGCCTGCCTCTGAAACTTTCCGAGTCGCCGCTGAGTTGTTTTTTTTTTTTTTTTTCCTGTTTT
>WEKX01006863.1:565248-627403 GCA_013390025.1 Pitta sordida
GGAGGAGGGTGACACTTGGGGTGAAAGGAGGAGGTGACACATTGGGGTTGGGGGGAGGAGCAGGGGAAGGAGATGACACATTGCACTGGGGATGGGGTGGGGGAGGGAGGCTTATCCCCTCCCCTCCGGTTTCCTTCAGGATGATTATTTCCAGGCCCTTTTCTCTTTTTCGGGTCCTTCGCCGCGATGCTGTCGGGGAAGTTTTATTATTACCTGGGAAATGATGCCGCTCTCGGTGATGGATAATTCGTAGTAAAGCCGCTGCTGCGGTATTTTTTTGTTTGGGGTTTTTTTTTTTGGTGGTGTTTTTTTTTTTCCTCCCCCTTTCTTCCCTCCTTCCTTTCATTCGTCTTTGTGGCCCGAGCAGCGCCGGGAAAATTCCGTTTCTTCAGCAACTTGTTATTGGTGAGCCGGGCCTGCCCCCCCGGCCCTGGGCCGCCCTCCCTTCCCGCACAGGTACGGCCGGGGGTGCCACTCCTGCTCCGCCGCTGCCTGCGGACACCAACCTTCGGGGGTTTTTTCCCCTCCCTCCTGCGCCCGTGTAGGTGGAGTGGGGCTTTATGTGGGACTCTGCCATTTGGTGTAGTCCTCTTGTGCATGCTCCTTTCTTCACTTGCCTTCCTGCGGGATTTTTTTTTTTTAATTTATTTTTTGGTGGTAGCATGTGTTTTGTTTTTTGCGTTCTTTATTGCTCCGAGTTTCCCTGTCGGTGGAACCTTCCCCCAAACCGTTTCTGCAGTTTGGCGGGTGCTGGAAGGACTGTACACTGAGGGTTTTTGGGGTGAATTCGCGTTGGATTAATGTACGGAGCTCTTCATTCAACTTCTTCTCAAGTGTCAGAAAATGAGGCTATGAACAGATGTGTTTCAATATGGAGAGATTTCCAAGTTCCTAATTCTTGGGGGTGGAGGAAAGAGTGCCATTGGAGAGTGGCTTTTGTTTTCGATTGGTGAGCAAATGTCATCACATTTCAGTCACGTGCTGTAATATTCTTTGTTCGGCTATCAAAGTGTATCTGCTACACCTGTTCCCACTTTTTAATTGTAAGTAACGGTGATTGCCTGCAAATCTCGTAATTGTGGGTGGGAGCGCTTCCCCCTTTCTCCCCCTTCTACCCCCTTTGGATATTTGTTTGGGCCCAAGCGCTGAGCTTGACAATGAACTTTTGTTAGCTGTGGTGACTGCATGCAGAAGGGTCCCACTGGGAGTAACAACTTGGTGTGCCATGGCAGAGTTGTGCGCTGTGATGTCCGGTAGGTGTGAGTGTGGAGAGACCAGGTGGGGACGTGTGCTCTGGAATGGCAGGGCTCCAGGAAGGGGTAGGCTCCTTTGGGCCAGGGAAATCTTCTGGTGCTGTTGCTTGTTATCAGGTTGTAACCAGATGGATTCTCCTGTACACCCGGATAGATGGATGGATGGATGCATCTTTTTTGCTTAGCTGTACACTTCGAAGTATCAGAAATAAGAGGGATTTTGGCTGTCTGTTTACTTCCCCCCCCCCATTGTGCTCCCTTCTAACAATGAAGATACCTGCTTAGTTTCAGTTTTGTAAATCGGCTTCCTGTGGCTTCTGAGTTCTTTCCCGGAGTTAGTTGTTGAGGCTGGATCTGCTACACAGCAGGGAAGTTATCAACTTTGATGGAGACAGGCTTATTTTGGGGCTTAATCTGTGAAGAAAATTACATGCTTTTCGAAGTTTTTTTTTTTGGGGGGGGGGGGAGCAATCCTTAAATACGTAAATTCATTATTTCTACCGGGTTAATGTGTAATGCTAAAACTTTAATATTAAACTTGTTAGTGATTGTGTATGATATAACTTTATGTTAAATAGTGACGTTAATTTATTGCTAAGAACAGGATCTTAAGGGAAAAAAACACACAAAAAGTGTGCATAGCCACCCATACTAGTTAGAGAAGTTAATTACCACACTTAAGTAGAAAGATCACAAGCTCTGGGAATTTTATTTATATCTGTCCATGCTTCACGATAGCTAAATGAAACTGCTGCTTTGGGGGCATTTTTTTATTATTGTTTCCTGGAAAGGAATTCAGTAGCTCAACTAATGAAACTTCAAAACTGTATTAAAAAAATATTAGATTATTCTTGCATGTTTTTAAACCTTTCAACTTTACTGTGGTAGGGAAATTAGATTATTTTCTTATAGTTACCTCAGCTGGGAGTTTGAGCTTGTACAGGGGGATTATGAAGCAACATCCTTATCCACTGATTCCGTGTTGCAGAGTAGCAGGTATAGAGCATCTCTTCAAGGTCTTGAGACCCCTTGTCCGGCAGAAGGCAGGTAGGTGCTTGCCACCAACTGGATGTCACTCATAGCATATCGTTGCTTTTTAGCCTTACTGACCTGAGCGACGAGAAACTTGGAGTGGATCCCCTTGTAGGTTCATTTAACTAGCAAAGCTGACATGGCGTATAATGCAAAATGTTGTGTTGAAGTGTATTTTGTTGCTAATAATAATTTTTTCATTAGTTGTAAGATTTCTACCTGAGAGCTTTTAATCTTTGCTCTTCTCTGAGTTTCCTGTACTGGATTTGTTTTGAAGTGGAAGAAGGCATTTGAAAATGGTTTTCTTCCTGTAGAGAATGAAAATTTAAAAACCTTCAAAGAACTTGGAGCAAAAGTAGGAATTAAAACTTATGCTGCTCAGAGGAAAAAAAAAAAAGCAGCTGTTGTGCTTTCCAGCTCCAACAGTGAGATCTCTGCTCTGAGTTTGGGTTTTGTGAAGATCTTCCTTCACTGTAGGCCTTCATCTTCATTTGTGTTTCAGGTATTGGGCCTAAATAGTTCTTATTCTAACTTAACTTTTTTTTTTTTTTTGTGATAAGGTTTTATGTGTTCCTCTTAAACTTAGAAATTATGGTAAAAAAAAAGAACTGAAAATATCTTGGAGTGGATCCATACAAAGGACAAAATTTTCATGCACCTTCTTGTTTTTGAAAATAAAATGTGTTTTATTGACTCCTTAGAAAGTTGTAAAATTCCACGTGCAGTTGGAAAGCTTTGATAGTGAGCCAGGCTATCACTTGGGTTGCTCATGCAGTTTGTTTATAATGAACACCTCCTTGCTGTTCAGTTTCTTTATGCTTATTCTCGGAGTCATGAAGAGCTTTATGTGGTCAAATGAATTGATACTACTGGAAGTTGTTTGCAGTGGAGACTTGCCTTTCCTTTAGTGCAGTTTGAAAGAACCTTGGTGGACAATCTTATTTCATATGTTGTTGGCATTTTGTGTGGCAGACCAGAAACTCCAGATGAATGTCATTTGAGAAACACATGTTGGTGACTTAACCTTTTTTACTATTTTTTCAATTTTGTTGGGTTTACTTGTTTAAGAAATCCTCCAGAAAGAACTTCATGGTGTGGTAGGGCTTTGCTTTTCAGAGGGCTATTGCACAGGAATGTTCAGGAGCTTCTCGTGTAGAAGGAGCATTGCTAAAAACCTATTATTGAGCTTCTAATAGTATTTCTTTGCTGTCCCCTTCACTCTTTATGCTCACAACTGTGCAGTCACGTGCATAGCTGTGTACTAGAAGTGTAAGACTCTACAATAAAGGCCTGGCTCCTGTACGTTCATGAATTGCCCTTGTTCAATTACTCTGTGCCAGAAAGCAGCTCGCATCCTGTTTCTGATGGATTTTAACAGCAGAAAGGTTATTTAGGAACAAACCATATACTGGAAAGGTGGAGCAGAGCACAGAAGGGTTTTGAGATATCTGCTGAATGCAAGGGGCTGGATACTTCTGTACCCTGTAAATAGAGAGTATAGAAAGATAGTTTGTATAGGTATCTCTCATTAATATTTCATGTTCAGTATAGCACAAAGCTAGTGTCTGGCTTTTGCTGGTGGTAGAGATATTCATTATGCAGACACAAAAGAATTTTATTTACATTTGGGGGGGGGAACTTTGTATTTTCTTATTTTCCTTTTTTTTTCCTCATTGCAAATACAGTCTTATTTAAAACAGAAAAAAGAAGAAAAAAAGAAAGACCTCTGTGTTTTTTGTATGTTTTAAATAATTTATGCCTTCTGCACTGTACCAAGTTCTCACTGGTCTAAAATAGTGAAACTATGATTTTAAGTTTAACTCTACTTTTGTTATGTCAAAAACTAACAAGAGCAAAGCAGCAAGTATACATCATTGAATGGCTGTGAAATGTAGGGAAAAGAGTTTAAAAAATGTACTTAGTGCTGAGGAAAGGCACAGTGGCGTGGCAGTCGGACCTTGCAATTAGAATCATCTGTCCCTGGAATAATTTTCATAGCTGTAGAAAGTTCTGACAGGTCCTTTCTTCCATCTGAGAGGATTGCCCTCTCTACTGTCCTAACAAAGCCCCAACTTTACCACAGAGTTTTTTGTTTTAATACTTTGATCATCCCAGGCTTTTGAGGAAAAAATGTGCTACTTGAAATAGACTTCTCTGCAACACTTATTTTCTGATTTACTGTTTATATTGATTTAATATCTTTGGTGGAATTATCAAGTACCCTGTGCCTTAAAATCTCTTTGCCTAGATGGTTTAACCTATTATCTGTTCCCTCTTGCCTGAGATTTCTTGTTCACTGTCAATACAAGTACTCACTCTTTGGTTAGAAGAGATTGTGTGCTCAAAGCATGCTTTAAAAAAGCTCAGCACCAAACCCCAAACATGAACCCTCCCCTCCCCACCCCAGACCCCCTGCCTTAGCGCAGTGTTTGTTGCCACTGGTGGGAAGGCATTGTGAAGTGGTGCCGAAAGGAGAGAGGTTCTGCTTTGTGTGATCTCTGTTGTAGGCCATGCTCACACAACATCTATGCTTTTTTAAGGTCTGATTTTTTTTTTTTTCCAATGTGTATTTTCTCATTCTGCCTTTCCTCCTGACAGTACTGAACTTGTAGGACAGAAGAGAAAGTCCGCTTGGTACAGAAGTTGTGTTGCCTGCCTCTGAAGTGAGGGACTGCCTTTGCACGTGTAATTAGAAATAGGTTTTGAAATCGTAGCCGGTGTGTTTTCTTGAATTGTTGTATGGGTACGTGAATGGTTAAAACAAATTAGGGCAGATTTGAGCCTGTGACTCTGAGATGGCCTGTGCCTGGATTCGGTCTCCAGCCCTGCAAGGGAACTCTAGCAGAGCAGCCAAGCCTTCTGTGGTTTGGTTTCCTTGTTTCTGCCTGTGAAATACAAGCTGTCAGTAGGAAAGGGAGAAGGAACATTGATTCCTGCCCTTGTTCCTCTTGAACACTGCAGATTCAAGCGTTGTTAACTGTGTGGATCCCAAAGGCAATGTAGCTGCAAAAAGTTAATTGAGGAGATCAAGTGGTATCCTATTGAAGCTTTAAATTGTTTTAACAAAACTTCTGAGTAATCACAATAATTATTTTCTGATAAGCTGGCTGATAGTAACTATGGCAACAGCTGTCTTTGGCCTATGGACAGCATTGCTGTATTGACAAAATCTTCCGATGCTCCCGAGGCCTCTTGCCTCTCTGGGGAAGTGCATCAGGATGACTTTGAGGTGACTCGAGCATCACCATTTTGTTCTGTTGCAGTTGGATGCTGTCTTTCTCTTGGCCCAGCCTTTTCCTTTTGCATGGTCCTTTTTCTTTTGCGTGTGTTTGCAGGTGCTGCCTGCTCGCCTGGAAACGCCGCAGCGACTGCCTTGGACTAGAAGGACTAGGGAAGCATAGAAGTACTCAGATGGCATTATATATGCATATTATTGTTTTTTAATAATAATAATAATCCAGAGCTCAGGGAAATGGGAGGGAAAAGAGAGGATGACTTACTCATTTTGTTCCCTGGTTGTTTCCTTCTTTGATGAAAACCTTCTTAGAACAGACTGGTAGGGGGAGCTGCCTTTCCCTTTACTGAAGTACAGCGTATTCCTCTCTGAGGCCTACGCTGAGACACAGCTATTTAATTTTCAGCTAAGCACTGCTTTTTCTCAGAAGAGAGACGAGCCCCTGCTTTAGCACATTGTAGAAATGGAGGAAGAGAGCAATTTGTTTCCAGATGACTAAATTCTGGGCAGGGAGAATATGCCCCTCACCAAATATACTTTTCCTGTTGGCATTCAGGAAAATATGCTTCAGTGTTATTAAATGTAACAATCTTGGGAGAAAAAAAACCTCCATAAATTCTTACTGCACTTTAGTAAAAGATGTTTAAAAGCTACGGCCCATCTGCATGTTTGAAAGTAGCCAAACTGCTGATTGTTCTCTGGGGACTCTCGGTTAGCTGATGTTTATTTTTGCTGAAATCTTTGGGCTCTTCACTTCAACATACAGGGGCAGGATATGGCTCTGACTCACCTGGTGGTTACTGGCGGCGGTGTCGCTGTACGCTGTGTGTGTGTGCTGTTTGTGGGCCTGTGGCAGTGTGCAATATGGCCTACATCTGGTCTCAGCTTCAGCAAGAACGTGGCTTGGACAAACTACAGGCCCCAGTGTGCAGTGCTGTGTTTTTATCAGAGTGGCCCGCCTGGGTTGAGATATCCTAGGGCATCCTGGGACCTGTAGTTTTCTTGAGCGGAAGTTGGGAGATTTGGAGTGAAGTGTGAAAGGTGCTACAGTGTTCTGGAAACCCAGTCCCTGATACCTTACTGAGTTCCTGTTGGTTGGTCGTCTTAAGCCTGTGAAGCAGCCAGGTATTTGTATTTACAGGTTGAAGACAGTTTCGTTGGGTAGTATGTTTAGAGAAAAGGAGTTGATGGAGGAAGTCTCCAACTGCTTATGGGTTTTTGTATGAAGAGTATATGTGTTAATAATTGCACTAACACCTTACTCTGTGCTTACAAGTACCCTGTTTGATATTCTGGGAATTTGTAATCTTTCGAAGCAATGCTGTGGATGGAAACTTTGGGTGGGAGATTTCTGTTACTGACAATCTGGCAGCCGTGTTGTTCTTTCCAGCTGCTGCCCAATAGTCACAGTGGGTTTCTGTCAGAGTGAAAGGGAGTTTGAATGGCATTTTTACCTTCCAAGGTCTCGCTTCTCTGCTGTTTCTTGAGAGCAAGTGATGCCATGGCTGCCCTGTGCACCAGAGCAGGGGACCCAGTTTGTGTTCAGGGGACTCCACCAGTTGGTTCCCAAGGGGACACGGGCTCACGCACAGGTACTGGCAGGTGCAACCAGCAGCAGATCACATCTGGCAGTGTTTGTGAAGTGTGTTTGAGTCCTGACTGCTGTGCTTGAGCTCACGTCAAAGAAGGTGAAGTGGTTCCAAAGTTGTGGTAGAAGAACAGTAGGTTTTTGGAATGCTTTTGTATTCGTAAGAATTGTGTGTTGTCACACAAGATGATCAGTGGGATTTGCCAGAGTTAATCTGGACGTTAATTTTATTTCAGTTGTTCAGCCAGTAACAAGTTTAATATTTACTGTAGTCTCATGTGCCATGATTTGGGTACTGCAGTTAATTTTCAAGTGAGGAAATACTTAACTTTAGCTGATCCCTGTCCATTTATTTATTCTTCAGTTTCTTTGAAATAGTAAAGTTAAAAGCTTTATGTTTAAGTGCCAAACAATATGAAATAAGCTTTTTAAAATGTTTTTTGATAAGATAATTAGAGAGTAATTTTTGCATCTTGCAAAAAAGTCGCATGTATTTTACATTAAGTCCTGCAGAAGTCAGAGAGAATAGATGAATGGCTGCAATCAGAACCTATGTCAGTAGCAGCAGGATTAAGACCTCCAAACTTGTAATGTTGTAAGGTAGCTTCTTCATAGTCACCATAATTAACTTGTGTCTAGGTCTGGGTGACAGAAGTCTTCTTTTAGTAAGTGTCCAGAAATTCCGCTCATTATAAATCGAGAGTTTGTATTTACTTAATAATTGTGCGGAGAACCCCCCAAACCTGAGAAAAAGTTGCTTCCTCCTTCACCTGTGTAGTTTATATGTATGACAGATATTTAGGTGGTAATCAGCAGCTTCCTTGAGACAGTGAATGCATTTTGTGAGCACTGATACATTGTACACACTGTTTGTTGCTGACACTTCTGTTTGAAAGTGATAGGAAAAGGTAAATCCTTATAAAAATTAATCTAAAACCATAGAAAAATTCATCTATATGTTGTAACTGTAATAGAGTTCGTAAACAGTAATGCAATTTTCCTTAAATGTTCACAGCTCATGTGCAGCAAATTGCTGACTAGACACACTGTTAGCTGAAGTAGTTACTCTTAGTATCTTGACGTGATTAGAAAGGCTGTCGTTGTTACTGTGCAGGGATGAAATTCCCTTTCATTGGCTGATTGGGCCTATACAAGGGGCAGGGGAAGAAACCAAGATACATCATTTTCCCACTACATAGAGATTTATCTTGTCCTTCAAGGATGTTTGTTCTCCCCTCTGTCGAGAGCCTGCGACAGCGCCCTTTGTAACGCTGCTGTATCGGGGTATTCTAGATAAGGAATGTGGGTTATAGGGAGGTACAAAAGGGTTTGATGCAGAGTTGTAAAGAAAAAACTTTTCTGTAAGTGCTTCTTATCTCATAAGAGCAACTCTCTCCTGATCTGGGAAGAAATCCTGGCCCTGCTCAAGCTGATGGGAGACTTTGCAGTTGAATTGAGAGTGCCAGGATTTCATTCTTTTCCCCAGAAAACATAGGTGAGTTGTTTTTAGGGTGGTGTGTTTGGTTTTTTTTTTTTTTTTACAAGTCTGAAGCACTAGACAAAATTTGAAGAATCTGGCACTGGTTTAATAGGGTGTTGCTGATGCTCGAGGGTCACTGGGTTCTCTGGCTTTTAGTGTCTTTGCTGCTCCTTTAAAAGGTGGCTGATATTGAGCTCTTGTAATGCTTTGTAACAACTTGGAATCTATTTATTCAGGGCTTTCACTTAATTTGCTAACACAACAAAATATTTCATGAAAGCCAGAAATAGTCCTTGATGTGTCCAAGAAGTACTTTTTGTCTCTGTCCCTTCTAGCCAGTGTGACAAAACTGCCCCAGCTGAGATGTTTGGTCTGATATTTGGACAGCCTGACTTGTGATGAAATAAACAAAAAAAAAAAAGCCCAAACAATCCAAAATGCAATAAAATTCCAGCTCCCCACCCCCCACTACCAAACCTTTTTTATAGCTCTATAAAAGGACTACAGTGGCCTATATTACTAATAATGAAGCTTTTTGCTAATTTGCGTCTAGCTGGAGCTCCAGATACCATTTCATTGCTGCTTAGCTTGCAGTAATTGTCTCTGATAAGCATCTTTATCATGTAAATGTATTGTTGTGTGTAGCATGAGTTTGCTATATTAAGGATGCTCTTGTCAATGACCCCAAATGGAAAGGATGTGGCTACCTGGGCTTCCCTTTTTACCCTTTCAGAGAGTGCATTCTGGTCAGAAATAAATTGAGAGGCACTGGCAAGGTTTGCACTGTTTCTGAATGCTGGATACCTGTCGTTGAGTCAACTGCAGTTCTTCTCCCAAGGAGGAGTCCCACCACACTATACCCCTTATTTTGTGTTCTTAGAGAATCTTGCTGGACTCTGTGGATTTGTCACCATGAAACTTGTTTCAGAATCAGAGACTTAGTTTCTGTTTTCCACCCATGTTCTGGCATGGTATTTCACCTTCTCTATTTTTCCTTTTAATGTAGTGCTTTAAAGTAAACATGGAGATCCCTCTTCCCATAATTCTCATGCCTGTGTGGCAATTTCTGCTTGTCTTAAAACTTAGTGTCTTCTCTCACTGTGCTTCTCACAGGAATTATTTTTGGATGGCTGGTTGTTGATGCAGAACTCTAATAGGTTGTGCAGTGCTTAATTTAATCACATGTTTTTTCCTGTGGTGGTGAGCTGCAGTTTTTGCAGTCAGTCAAAAGCTGATGTTATTGGCCCGTGAGATGCATGTGCAGGGTTGGTGCCCTACTGTGGTAACAGTACCTTCTGGGCTGCAGGGTTGATCAGTTCAGCACAGGTCAGTGACGCTGGGAATACCCTGCCTCCAGTTGTTCTGCACTGAAATTGTCATTGCTTCGAAATTGCATGAGCAAAAGTACTGATCTTAGGTTTCCTTCTTCCTGAAGTGCAATAAAAATAAACAATTCCTCTCTATTTGGGACCTTCCTTCTGGCTTCTCTTTTCTAACCTAACCTTCTGTGCTTCTGTGCCCATGGTTGTTTTTGTTAAAAACCACTTTTTTCCCCTTATGCTAAATTTATTGTTAATATATGGGATGATTTCATCATAATGTATATAGGCTGTCTTTAGATTAAGACTTTTGAAAACTTAGGCTAAGGAAGGGCACAAGTGTCTGTTAAATCTCTGCTTGTGTGTAGAAAATACTGTGTATTGGACATACCTGTATTTTCCTCTCAGCTGTACCAGAAACTCTTGCATAAATTAGGAAATGGAGTTAATCACTATCTTTGTATTTCTTAAGACAATTTTTCTGTATTCCCACGTGTGCAGGATGCATTTTAATCCTTCAGCTATGAAACCTCTTTGGTATTCCAGTAGGTGGTAAGACGTGTATGGATTTTTTGGGGATCAGAAGTTATGTTAGAAGGGACTTAGAATTACATGGTGGACTTGCATGTATGTTTCTGGTACTCATGACTTTCCCCCCTTTCTTTTATTGAATAATAACCATAGTTTAAACTGATAGGAGCTCAGATTTTTCTAAAAGGCATTTTAGAAGTGGAAAAAAAGCACCATACTTGAAATGGCAAGGAGAGTATAAGGAGAGGTAAGGACAGTATAAGGAGAAGAGTGCCCAAGAATTTGTGTGTGTATAGAGAGATGTGGTTAAACATATTTTCTACTGCAACAATAGGATCATTAAAAATCTGGACGTTAATTTTTAAGAAAGAGAATTTGTTTAGTGAATAACTTTGCAAAGCAGCAGTTTCCACAATGATGGGCACTGCATTGATACCACAGTAGTGTGAGTGTTGGTCTTGTACTGCTGTGGCACATGGGGTAGTAGTTTAATGCTCTGCACTGTTTTGTCCCATCTTAGTCTCTGCTGCTGTGGGAAGCTTTCTTGCCACATGGTGGTTGTCTCTATCTCCTAAGACAGTGTTGGAATGGGACTGTTGTGTTTGTGGAGTCAGTGAGTCCCAGCACACCAGGGGGAAAGGTTGTGGTGATACTGAGTGTGAGGGGATGTGAAGGAGGAGTGTCCCTTGGGACGTTACTGCTTTCTCCTCTGAGTGAAGCACCTTGTGGATAGGTCCCGGCTCCTTGGGAATAAAAATACTTGACTGCCACAAGCAGCCTTCTTCAAGCTGCCAATCCTTTTATTTTGAAAGCGCAGTCATACCATGCTCTGTGATACCCTTTCACTCTCTGTCAGCATTGTAAAGGTTGATAATGATATGCTTTTAAGTTCTTTATAGGAGCCACTAAAATTAGATAAACTACAGTTTATTCTTCCAACTTTAAGTAAATAATCAGTTAAAAATCTGTGGCAATCAGTGTGAGTAAAACTATTTTGGACACTTCTTTTCTTGTAGCTGAAGTCTACTTTCTTTGGACAACAATCTTGCACTTTCCTTCCATTAAACACTAATTATATACTTTTGTAATTCGATGTTAGAGTGGCCCAGTTATCCAGTGTTATGTTGGTAACATAGTGTGTGAATCTTTTTACTTGTATTGAATAATCACAGTTTTGAGAAGAAAGGAATATCTATTAAGTGTATGGTTACTTGAATTCTTCCTTTCAGATTAGTGACTGCCATCAGTACTCCCACACCTACCCCAGCTACAAAGACCATTCTCCAGATGCTACAGTCCCCTTTTTTGTACTTTTGAGGAGACGAAAGAAGGGAAAAAAAACTTTTAAGGAATAAGGTGGGAGAATATAATAGAAAGGGAATGGAAGACAGAATTTGAGGTTGATACCTGTGTCTGTATATTTACAGGAAGCAAGGAAAGTGCCTGCTGACTAGTATGTAGGGGAAGGAAGATCAGAGCACATCAGTGTGATAATTTTGGAGTGCTTCCTGTTGACTTGTTAATACAGCGTGGAATTTGGCCCAGGCAATCTGCTGTTATGAATCAGCATAGTTTATTCACTTGAGTATAGGTGTGCCTGTTGTTATTTGAGAGTCTGCTCCACTTGAAAGATAACAGGTCACTCTGATAAGTAGCATTATTCACATGTTTCAGATGAGAAACTGAGGCAGAGAGAGAAATGGATTTATTCTGCATTGTAGTAAATTTGTTGAAGACCTTAAGGTAGCAGTGGAGGCCTTCACTTGTGTGTTGAGTCCAGTAAACTGCCTACTTCGTTCACATCCTGAATGTTAGGTTGTAAACAAAAGTGAGCCTAAAAGTTATTTACTGATTAAGTATGGGTGGTGTAAAAATTGTGCTTGTCCCAAAGGAGGCGAGACTCTCCTAAAACTGGTTGTATAAAATAAATAGGGTACTTTTTTATTTTTTAAATTTTGGGTTGTTCTTTTAGGTTATGTTGAATTGAAGAGAAAGTGAAATTTGGGGATAGGAGACCTTCTGATGCATAGGGAGCATAATGATCAATAAATGTGAAGTTGAAATCCAGTAAAATCTGAGTTGCATAGGGGAGCACTGGTACCAAGATTCAGTCCTAAGTTTCACAGAACCTGAAAAGTTATAGAAGAAAGATGATGGTGGCGGTTGTTGCTCTTAAAATATTTGTCCACCTTTCTACTGCATTGTGTTATACTACAGTTAATGCAAGAAATTGCATGGTACCATATAGATGTGATTTTACAGATACTGTTACATGGGCACATTCTAAAAGTATCCAGAGGATCAGAGTTAAGGTTGGTACTTAGATTTAGCAAACTGAAATATCTCCAGAATGTATTTTGTGTGAGAGGTGTGTGAATGAGGTTCCAGTAACTTTACTGTGTGCACTCCCTGTTCTGGTGTCATACCTGTTGAGTCTGGTGCACGTAGTTGAGTGGAGTGGTTCAGGACACTGCAAAGGTAACATTGAGTTACTGCTGTTGTCAGTGCTGAAGTCTTAACTGCTTGTTGAAACTATTTTATGTACATCTTACGTGAGCAGCATTGTTCAGTCCTCTCAAGTGAGTACTCAAGTTCATAGACGGGTACCTTATTCTGTTAATTTGGAGAAATGCTTTCTCCAGGTGAAAAATGAGTTAAGTCGGCGATACTCAGATTTCTGCATCTGCCCCAGCTGCCTGGGTCCAACGTTGGTTCCACTCAGTGCTGCATAATAAGAACACTGTGTTTCAATGCTAACATGAAAAGTATGGCTCCCTTTTTGTTATACACCTCGCAGTCTACTGTAAGTGGCTCACTGAAACTGTGAATCTAGTGTTTAGGACTCCCATGTGATTTCTTCTGTGACTACCTGTGATGTCAGGCTCTTGGGTTCTGGTGGGATTTTGAATCATGTTCTTTTAAATGCGTGCCTCTTGTTCTGGTGTATCTCTAGTTACAGCCCTTACTGGCACTGCTTGTGGTCTCTGCTGGTGTCTTAGAGTATTTGTGGAGTTCAGAAACTTTGGCATGTGCTCCTCTAATGTTGCATTAAAGTTGTTCATGTTTTGAGACTGGCTCTGCACAAGAGTGAAGTTGATTTTCTTCAGTAAGGCAGTTTAGTATAGTGTCTTTCTTGAAGTGTTTGTGTGTTCTGACGTCTCAACTCTGCAACTGTGGAGACAAATTCAAGGTAAAACACAAGGTATCTAAAGTAACCACTGTGTCTCATACTCTGCAGTGTGACTTCTTTGAATTAGAGTTATGGTTTTGGTCACTTCTTGATTTGTAGATGAGTATAATGAAACTTGACGGAGTATCTTCTTGCGTTAACAATTTAGTGACTGGCATACTTCTGTTCATGTGCAGTTAGTCCCACATACGGTACCACTGCTAAATGAAATGATGCTTGTAAAAGAAATCTCAGATATAATACCTTAGCTTTGGAGGTCTGAGATCCAAAGAGACAGCATTGGCTGGCATTGTGTTCTTCAGAGAGAAGGCTTTCAATTCTTATTCTCTCTTTTGCCCAAAAAAGCAGTACTGCTTTGTATGCAATTGTCATGGAAATGTGAGGTGCACAACTTCATGAGAACTGCCTTGCACTGGAACGGTCGGCCCAAATCATCACTAAGACCAATGGCTTGGAATTGCAGGCAAATGGGCATAAATCTGGAGAGGTCTGCACAGTTGCTCAATTCTTCCTCCATCTCTGTGCAACTGCATGTGTGAAACAGAAGAAAGATGAATCAAAATCATTGCCTGTATTTTGGAATATGTAGGAATCAACTGATTTTTTTCTGTGTAACACACTGAAAGCCTGCTTATCCGCAGTCTGCCTCTTGGGGGATTCAAACATTCGCTGTTCATTTTTCAGCGAAAAACGGGGTCCGTGCATGTGCAGAAAATGCCACAAAGGCAGACAGCTCATGAATATGTAAATAACCCCACCCATCATGTGGCCCCTGCCCAGCGTGGAGGGGCAGCAGGGAGACCCTGGGCTCCCCTCGCCTGCCCTCTGCACTGCCAGGGGCAGCCCTGGGGGCCCCCACTGCCATGGCAACCCCAAACCTGTGCGCCACATTTGTACACAATTGAGTTGACTTTAAGAAAACACACACGGTGGCAGCAGCAGCAGGAGGGGCACAGACAGCGTCAGGAGCAGGCACTACACCACCCGCTCCCTCGCCTGGCTCACCTGCAGCCGTTGCCGGCTGATGCTTATGCAGCCAGCTCTGAGGGGAGGCGACCTGTGGCTGCTGCCTGGCCGGGACAAGGCAGGCAGTGGCAACTGCCCTGTAGCTGGCGAGAGGAGGCCGCTCCATGGGGAGAAGCAGTGTTGCTCACTTTCCCTTGGCCCGGCTGCGCACAACTCTCTGCTGACAGTGAGCCAGCTGCCACAAGCTAAAGCATACTTGGGAGTGGGGGAGGCAAAGGAAGTCAACCAAACCCCTCGCCCCCCCCAAAACCTTGCAGCCCTAGAGGGGGCCGGGGGCGGTGAGTGTGGGAGGCCCTCAGCAGTGGTGGCTGGATGTGATGGGAGGATCGCATCCTGCTGCAAATTTGCCTCACTTGGTGGTACTCAGACAGTCAAGCCACTCTTAGTCTTTTCTCTGGAGGGCACAGCGGTGCCACCAGTCCATTTGCCCTGTGTAAGGTCTGGGGGGACCCTGGGAAGCACTGTTTCCATATGCTACCATAGCCCACACGTTTAAAGTGGAGTTTCAAGGGCTATACTCAATGCTCAGGCTCACACCCCCATCCTGGAACAGCCCTTCAGTGCTCTAGAGCTGAGGGCGGCGGGCACCTCAGCTCTCCCTGCTATGGTTAGCAGCCCTGGGACAGGCTGTTAGCGGTGGAGGTGGGCAGGGGGTGGCAGGTCCCCACTTGTCCTGGTGCTCTCCCATCCTGGGGTGCCCCAGCTTGCCCTGCCATGGTTACCAGCCCTGGGACAGGCTGGCAGTGGCGGGGATGGGCAGGGGGCAGCAGGTCTGTACCTGTCCTGTTGCCATCCTGTCCTGGGGCCCCCTGGCTCACCCTGCCATGGTTACCAGCCTTGGGCTGGGCTGCCTGCTCCCTCTCCACCACAGCCATGGTGCCGGGGTCCCCGCTGCTGTGGCAGCCTGAGCCCACGCACTATGTTTATCCAGTTGATATTAATCACACCCCCCCCAGATAAGCCCCAGCTCGGTATGGCGGCAAAAGGCAGGAATCCCAGGACTCCCAGGACGGGACTGGGCAGAAGCCATTCCCTTAGGTTTCCTTTAGCCTGCTAGGGCACGAGGCAGTCCTGGGAAGGCTGCACAGCACTCCAGAGCTGAGGAGAATGGGGTGGGGTGATGGGTGGGGGTTAGTTGCATATTCATGAGTTCGCCATCTTTGCGATTTGCGGACATCGTGGAGAGGAGCCAGACCCAAAGATGCGTGAAACTCAGGAGCTCACTGTAGTTGAAGAAGTATCAGCAGATATGGAGGAACAGAAATTCACCTTGTACTTGGGAGGAGAGCAAGAGGATAAGTAATCGTTTTTAATTTTGAGCAAAGATGTGAATGAGATTTGAGAGGACCTGCTTGGAAGTCTTCTGTATCTAGACCTGTATCTAGCACTAGAATTTGCTCTCAGTGAGATGTGGGACACTTGAGAAGAAAACTTTCTGAGTTATTGATCAGGAAGACAGACCTTGTATGTGTGATGGGCTTTGCTGGTGGGATGGAGAGGAGAGAAACATTGCCCCATGGATGATCACCAGAAGCACTGGAGCACGAATAAACTTGGTACACACATACGATCATCCCTTCCTGTGGTTCTTTCAGGGATACCAGCAAATTCAAGGCTACGGCACCTCAGAGAGAGAAAACGTCTAGTAAATCTGAAGTTCCTGACTGCAAATAAGACTGTTAGTTTCTTTGGATTGTTAGTTTATAATGCTGTTTGTTGCTGGTGTAGTTTGTGCAAATGACCTTTAGGATGACAAAGGCATTATTGCAATGTTGTTACTGGACTAGATGATACCTTCCCCTCCCAAAACAAAATGACAGAACCCCAAACCAACCTCTGTGATTCTGTAAGGACAAGGTTATTTAAATAACTAAGTGATACTAGCTCCTATGTGAAATCAAAATAAAATGCAGCGCAGCCTCAAATTCTTTATTTTCTTGTGATTTTTTTTTTTTTGTGACTTAAGATATTTCTCATATAAACTGGCTCCTGGTCAGCTTTCTCACCAGTGTAGCTGAGCAGTACCTCATTGAGGCAATGCCTGTGTGTTTGTGAAACTGATGACAAATCTTCTGCTCTTTTTTTTTTTCTTGTATGTTTTTGTCCTTGATAGTTGTGTGTTACTGATAAGGATGATAAACTCATTGGGTACATCCATCTTCATCTTACTGCCTACAGCAATACTCAGGGTGGTGTATACTGGACACTTGCTTTGTTTTCGAGACCTGTTGTAATTTGGGTTCTAGAAAAAGGAAACTTCTGTGTTTCTCACAGATTGAGACCTGTTTGTTTATCCTACATGGCTTTCAGTTTGGCTATCTTCAAAAGCTCATCTGTCAGAAGAGAAGGCAGCTGACAGTGATGAGAAGGCAGACATTCACCAAATTGTATAGGCAATGCTTTCTAGCAGAATTAGTGGTGCTTTCTGGCAGAATTATATTTGTTCTTTGTCAGCTCAGCCTCAGCTTGAGCTTATACATTCTCTGTGGTGGTAGGTCCTTTTTGATTATGTTTCCTTATTGAAAGAGAGAGCATTCATTACTGCTCCAGAGTCAGGTAGGACCTGGTGACTTTGGCAAGTTCAATTTTCTTGGAGAGAAGTCAGACATTCATCTGTGTGTTCTCTTTGAATCCATTGGTTCAGGAGATCTTTCCTCTGGTCAGCTGGGAGGATGCCAAATTGTTGTCCATCTTAAATGGGTCTTGGCAGTTTTTGCAGCAGACATCCATGACTTATGTTTAGTGCTGCTTTCCGACTTTGTGTGTCTTTCAGGAGAGACTGTCTGAATCTCCTTGGGTTGACACCCTAATTAGTGAGGAGCATATAGGAAAATTTTTCAGCATTCTGGTGGGTTTACGTAAACCCAAACAACCTCCACACCCTCAAATGCTTTATTTCAGTCTTGCATTATATTACACAATAAGGATAAACCAGTTTGATTTCTGCTTCAGAAGTTTTAATTTCTTCTTTTAACATTACATGCTGGAATTACAGCCTGGTTTGTTTACCAGAAAACCAACCTCTGAAACAACTCAAGACACATACCAGCATGGCTGCTCAATGTGATTGAACTTAACTAACATACTGTGCTGGACCAAATGTCCATCTTGTCCAGCATCTTACCTTTATCAGTGTCTTGCAGCAGCAGCTGACTGAACTGTGTAGGAAATGGGTGAATTCTGTCAGCCGCTGAAATATTAACAGTAGATTTCTGACAGACAGTTGTTTAGCTGCTGCCTGAGATGGAAGCTGCATTTGGACTATTGCTCTGTGAACAGCAACATCAAACTATTTATAGGTGAATTTGTGGCCTTCTTGAACTCATCCGTGGCTTACGGTGTTTCACAGCGTCAAGTTCCACGCAGTTTAACTGCATTTTCTTGGTGTGTGGTGGGTTGATGCAAGAAAAATAGTTTCATTTGTTTTAAACATGCCCCCTAGTTGTCATTCCTCTCCATGCCATTTTGAGTTCTCCCTTTTTTGAGGTGGAGCAGCCAGATTTATGTGCAGTATGCATCACAGCAGAATGTTCCCTGTTTGTTCTCTGTTCTGTTTCTAATACCTTCTGAGATTTTTCTCTGACTTCTTGCTGCTGAGAGTTGAATTGTGTGCTTGCAATAATCTTGAAATCTTTTTCGTAAGTAGTCGTGCCTTGTTTCAGCTCGTGTATTTATAGCTAGGGCTATTTCTTTCATCAGAGCATATTACTTTGCACTTGTTGACCCAGGACAATAAAACGACAAATGAAAATCAGTCATTCAGTATTATCAGATCCCCTATACGTCTTTGAAGTTTGCTTTAATTTCAGCTATCTGAAATAATTGAAAGCATCACAAAGTCTGCAACCTTCCTTTTTGCCAGATCAGTTAAAAGCGTGTTTACCGACTTCACCCTGATCCTGGGTATGGTCACTTCCCAGCTCAGTATTTTCTTTATTTTTGGTCTTTTAATATGGTCTTGGTTAGGTCCTCTCATGGATTTTACTGTTGTGTGGTGTGAGCTGTACAAATGGGTTGACTTCCTTTTGTTTTTGTTGCAACATGGACCATGACCCTTTCGCTGTTCCAAGTGTATGTCTTCCAACATCCCTTTTCATTTGCTTTAAAGTTGGATGTCCAAAACCTTCATTTCATTAAGATTACAATCTTTTGTATAAATACTAAGAAGAGAGTGTTCCGTAGAGATGTGGGGGTTTAGGCTTTTTGTTTTCCTTTCTTTTAATTCTGATTTAACTGGCCAGTGCTTTGTAATCTTAGTATGATGAATAACACCTTCATGATGTATGTGGTACATAGTGGCATTCCCTGCCTCTTTTTTTTCAGTTCTTGCCTGGTCCAGTTTGTCAGAGTCCTCATCTTGCCTTTTTAACAAAGTCTGTGATGTTTTTATTATTATCTGAATTTATTTTTCAGTCGATACCATGAATCTAATGCTTATCTCATTTTGTTACCTTGGTAGGATTTTAATTTGGGGTTTTTTTATACTCTGATTTGAAACTCAAAAGCTTCTCAATCCCCCTGCGTGAGGGTTTTTAAGGCAGTTTGACTGTCAGGCAAATGGCAAGTATTAACTCTTACAGGTTTACTCAGTGTCTAACTAGAATATCTTACTTTGATTTTAGGGGGAGTTTATATTAACTAGTGGAATTTTTAGGCAAGTGGGGACACTTCTCAGAGAAAAAATATTGCTAGAAGGTAGTGCTTGTTTTGATTATTACACTTCTACGTGTGAATTTACCTTTCCTTCTGTGTTTTAAGTATTGATTGGGTGTTAAGTAGACTCACGCAGTAGTCCGTGTGCTCTCCCTCATCAAATGTGAGGGGTAGGAAGCAGGACCACTACAGACATTTCTGTCCGGAAGACTTGTAGCCTGGAGGACAAGAAGACTAATATGTCTTGTGTGAACATGGTGATGTGACATCCAGACTGTAACTAGTTCAGAAATTGGTAACACGTGGTACTGCTGTTTTTCCCATCATAGGAATTGCACCCTTTACTTCAGCTTTGTTCAGTGTCTGTGGACTGTACAAACTTCCAGGTATCTAGGTGGGTTAGATTGTTGGGGGAATCAATCCTCTTTCAAACTTTTGTAATTGCATTCAGTATCTGAGTTACAATTTTACATTGTTATATTCCGATGCTCTTAGCACCCTGTACTCTTGTGTGGGTGCACACTTGTGAAACATTGCAAGTTATGGAAAAAAAAATTGAATTCGAAGGGTCTCTAGTGTACTGTGTGACTGCAGCAGGAGCTTAATAACTGCAAAAGGTTTAATTCATAAAAATTACTGTCACCTCACAGCTTGTGTAAAAACTTCGATGCTGAGTTTGAAAAGTAAGACTGACAGTTTTTGACGTTCATGAAGGAGAAGACTGAGTAATATGTTTTGGTTTTGTAGCTCATGAATCTAAGCAACTGAAGCTTGGTTTGGTTCTCGGTGTCTAATTGGACAAACCGTTATTTTGTGTATTAGTGAACTGTATTCAGACACTTCTAAAAACACACAGAGCCAAGAAGTGAGTACTTGCATTGTTACAAACCAGGTATTTAGTGTATGAATTTGGAAGATGAAACTCTTGTAGTGAGTTGACAGAGGCAGTTTGAATAAACTAGTTCAGAAATTGGCAACATGTGCTGCTACTGGTCCCAGGGTCCTTTGGTCTGTTCACTGAACAACCATCCTGTCCTCTCCAGAAAAAAAAAGGATTTCTTACCGTTCTGCCTTCTTCCAGGACTGGAGCCTCTAGTGCGTATGAAAGGGTGATAAAAGCCACTTCCCCCACAAAACCTGTGCAAGATATTGTGTGCTTAATAATGTAACTTAAGAAAATAGAACGGGCCGAACTAATTGAAATTCCTAATGTTTCTCCAATAGATCATTTGAAAATATGCCATTTAGCACAGGTTAAAATGACAAGAGGGACTATTACTCATTAGGAGTGACTTCCAAGGCATTAAATACCTCCTGGTTTAGAATTCTTCAAAAATGGTCATGGTTTGGTTTTGGGAACTTAAATACCTCTTGCCTGGTACAAAAGTGTATGTTTTCTTGCAGCGGAGGGGACTGAAAAGGATGTAGAGAAGTGGTTGTCTTCCTTCTTTTCCTACTAGGGCTGGTGTTTCTTGAAAGACAAGGGCCTGACACAAAGCATGTAATGTAGTTGAGGTGTATTGTGCAGAATAGAGGGGGGGGAAACAGCTGCTCAGATTTTCAGACCAGAAAACAGATCGGTAATAGGGAATAGAAAACAAGTCTTTCCAAGGGGCGTATTTAAACTTGTTCTCACTTGTTAATCTTTTTCAGTGTAAGCTGTTGTCTAATCATTCTTTAGGACTGTCACAAATGTTTTATGAATCAAGTGTTGTCAGGATTTCCATTGCAATGAGCTACTTAAATCACTCTTTAAATAATTACATATTTTTTTAAAAAAGTTGTACGTACTTTGGATTGTCTAAAAAAAACTTTTTGTTTTGAATTGCTGTGAACTGTTCCCTGGAAGAAAATGTGATTTTTGGGGGCTTTGGTTTTGATATTTGTGTGTGTGTGTAATTTTATTTTTTTAAGAAAAAGTACAGTGAAATGATTTTTGCCTCCAGTATTCAGGCAATTTTGTATTTCTGTACTTACAAGTAAGTCTTTGTGGTTTTAAAAGGGGTTTTTTTTGTGTGTATTTGTTTATTTATTCATTTATTTAATGCAGTATTCTGGTATATGTTTGGCCTCTAGAATGTTACCCTTTATTGTTTGGCATGAATTTTGAGATTTTACACATATATACTTTAGTTCATGCTGTTGTCTTTTCCCAGTAGTTTTATGTCAGTCTCATGGGACTGTGTTGCATCAAGTAGTTCATCCAAATGTGGGTTTTATGGTGGTGTCACTCCATCTTGCCTGGATGAGAAAGTTTGTGAGGTGTAAAGACAAAGCTCCTTATTGTCCTGAACCTGAGTGTTGCAAAGCTATAAGTTACATTAGAAATCCTAAAACCGGGAAAATGCTGATTTCGATAAAGAAAAAGATTCGAAGTAGTTACCAGAATGGGACAACCCTGGCAGAAAAATCAGATTGTCTGTAAGAGAACCCTTGAGGTCTTTGGACCACGGCTTAATTGCACTTTTATTTAATTGCTGTATATGAAAATAAACAGGAAAGTAAGGAATTAGGGTTAAAAGAGAGGTATGTGTGAATATTCAACAGTGTTGGACTTGTGTATCTGTTGAGAGAATGGAGCGATCTGAATATTCACAGTGCTCAGCAGGAAGCAGGGGACAAGGGGTGTTTTCCCCCTTAGAGGTGTGCTGTGAAAGAGTGATGCAGTGGGGCACACTAAGTCCTGTTGCATTCAAGGAACAGAAAACAGCGGCTGACAATGGCTTAGAAGCTGCAGGGCAGCTGGTGTGGTAAAGAAGGAAAAAAATTAGGGCCAAGTCTTGCACAGTGAATTGTGATGCCATTGTCTTTTTAAAGGCAAACATTGCTACTAAAGAAAGCAGAGAGAAAAAGCTGATGCTGGCCCGGTCTGGTGTGGTGGTTAAATCTCAGGGCAGTGGGGAGAGGGGGTGGACTCCTGCTCGTCTGCAGCAGCGCTGCACGCACAGCCTCCCTGATTCAGGCCTGGCGACTGTGCGTTGGAGGCCTTGGGAAGGCAGAGAGCTCAGCAAAATGTGACGTACTTGGGAGAGCGTACAGCCTGCATGCTAAATGTGAGTGGCTGCAGTTGACTTTGCTTATAACAGTTCTAAGAATGTAAAGAAATCCCTTTTCACTCACACTTTTATTTTGGGATGGAGAGGAAGAGAAAGGAGCTTTCAATATTCTGTTTAGTTATGAGTTCAAAGCAAGCATGTTTTACCTAATTGTATTTACTGACTTTTTATTTCGGCTACGTGTAAAACACACTGATTCTTGTAAGTGCTGTATTATGCTTTATCAGTACACAAAACTAGGAACTCATAAAAACCCTTGTGGTCATTATCTAATTAATCTGTGCACAGGGAAGACTAATTATTAGATGGTCTTAACTTAGTGGTGGGGTTTTTTCTTTTTTTTTTTTCCCTCTGTGCTCAGGAGCTCAGGAATGCCAAAATGACAACATGGTTTAGTGAAATAATAGCTGGTGAAATTGAAATAAGTTTGGCTAAAATGCTAATCAAGTTCAAATATAGAATGAGAATGTTTTTTAGTAAATGTTAGCAGGCTTAGAATGGGAGGAGAGGAGAGGAAAATGTGATGCCTGTGTGGTAGCAGCAGAGGGTTCCAGCCACCTTTTATGGAATTCAGAGTACCCAGCAGAATCAACAGGAGTCTGAGGCTGTTTTACATAGAACTTAGTGAAATTAAATTGCTAGTGTTCTTTCTAGAATAAAAATCACTTCTGGCAGGTGAGAAGCATTACCTTCTTCATCTTGTTCATAAAATCTGAAGACAGATTAAGAAATGAACATGGTTCTTTTGGTACTTTTGTGAACATCTGTTCATTAACAAATCTTTTTCATATTGTCTTCTGGCAGTTATTTAAAATCTAACGTATTAAAGCAAGTGATCTGTAGTGTTGTAAAGGCAAGAATTTATGTATAGTTTCTCATTTTGTGCTGTCTCACCTCCTGTTAAAACAGAAGCTCCATGAGATAAATTTAACTCCTGTATTCTTACAGGTATTTTTCAATATCGTAAAATGCAGAACACAAGGATGTACATAACCAGCTAATTTTCAAGTTTATATTGCTCTACTTTATATACAGTAAATGTTTTTTTCTTAATGCGTGTGCTAAAATAATTAAATTGAGGAGTCCTGTTTATTGTAGGAACTGTGTCAGACAAAGTGTGGAGAAATATCTGTTCCAGTATGCTAGCATGAAAGTTGACCCACAGCAAAGCCGGTGTAGGTTGGTTTAATTTTATTGTTTAAAGAACACCTGTGCCATAAGGAGGACACACAGAAAATAATAGTGATTTTTATCCTGCTTGAGTCATGAGCAGGACATACAAATGGCTGCCAAACTCAGGTGCATCTATTTCCCCAGTTGTTCTGTGGGTCTTCTACTTTCAAAATGAAAAGGATGTGTTCTGTGTGACTGTCACTGAAAACATAACCCACAGGCCAAACTTCTGGCTGGGTGGGGAAAGTCAGAGGTCATTTCTTGATGATTCCTTTAGTTAAAAAGGATCAGCGAAGTGCTGTCTTGTACTTGGTGTAGCACCCTGGAACTCAATGACTGCTGAAGGAAGAAAGGTCTCTCTTCTGCTGCTTGAGATTGTGCTTGATGTTCCCCTGACCAATACGTGAATTACTTCAACTTCTTGTGGACTATGATACCCCCTCACCCATCGTGCCCCCCAGAAGAAGCAGGGACTGCTTGTGGTAGGACCTCAGAGCGGGAAGAGAACATAAGGGAGAATGCCTTGGTCAGATAGATTAGCTGCCTGTGGGAGTGTTCCAGCTGCAGAATAAATCAAATTGCAGTGAAGAAACTGGAGTCAGAACTATAAACTGTGAGCAGAACTGGACTTCACTTAAAGCTCTATCAGTCTAGTCTTTCCTTGTGCATGCTTGAAAAACTGTGACTTAGCAGGTTCCATGGACACATTGAGACAAAAGCTTTTCTGAAAGAACAGCATCTGATTTTGAAAGACCTTTATAAATATGGAACTGTAAAAGATTATTTGTTGTTCTAAGGTGCTCCACCATATAAGCACTTACCATGATTCATCTGCCTTTTTAGATGTTGGTTATTACATGTGCACCTGCATATTTAAATGGTATTACATGTGCACCTAGCTTCTGTCTGATATTTGTGGGAAGGGTAGTATATCAGTAGAGGGTTGTGTAGCTAATCTCCCTAAATGTGTCATTGAAAATCTTGCTGCTGCTTCTTGTGATTCTTAGCATTGATACTTTAAGCAGAAAGTCCTTCTTTGTTGTAAGTGCATGTTACATTTCTTTGTTCAACAAGTCATCACATTTTGCTTTTTTATTTCTTAATTTTAGGATGCATTGTGTAATTGTTTTTGTTTCCTGTCTGTTGCATGCAAGTTGCCCTTCATCAAAATGTTGAACGTGGATTTATTCACTTAGCTGGTGCACCCTTTAAGTGGTTTTCACTACTCTTTGTAAGCATGGAAATGGTGTACGGATAATGTTTGTAAGGTAGAGGGAAAAACAGGGTCTCTTAATGGAGCCCTACTGCTCTGAAATACCTTCAGACCAAAAAATGTTCAGACTCTCAGGATTCTGTATAAATGTAACATGAAGTCTTCTGTAATGCAGAGTGATTTACTAAAATATGTGTTCATTTTAAATAAATTAGTTCATACATTCATGTTAGATAGTCCATTAAAAAGTCATATTCTTTCAATCCTCTAGTCACAATACTTTACTTTACATTGAAACCCTAGATTTAAGAGAACTTTAATTGACTTGCAGTCACTCTGTGCTAACATGAAACTGAAAGCTTGCTCTGCTGGCTTGTGTTGTTTTCTAGCACTTTTACCGTTTCCTCTGAAGCCTGGAAGAATACTTGTAGTCATATCTGCTTCATTTATCCTGCTTCCCCTCTCCAGGAGCAGAACCTTTTCCTTTCATATATACTGAGGATATATGTGTGTGTGTGTGTGGTTGCTTTGGTTTGTTTAATTTTACTCCTCATCTTCAGTGTTCTGCTCTTTTTAAAGTTTGTTTGGTTTTTTTCCCCGCTTGTTTGTCATTTCCCCCTGCTGTCCGACTGCGGTAACAGCGCTGCTGTCTCTGGAAATGGAAGGCCGAGGCTCTCACTGCTCTGTGGCTGATGCGTTCGCTGCTCTTCTGAGGCTTTTCTTGTCCTCTGAACGTCTCTGGCAGACAGATAAACTTCAAAGAATGGTCTGTACAAGCAGGACATGTGCGCATAACTGAGGTTCTGCTCATCGGAAGTGCTACTCCACTTCCAGTGGTAGTTGGATGTACCCCTCATTTTGCATTTCATGCCTGCAGTCTTACAGCACTGCCCGGATCATCTTTTGTGCTCTGGACCTCTTCCCAAAACTCCTAAAGCACTTCTGCCTCTCTAATGCATCGTTCCCACGAGCCAGTTCTTTCCAAGATCGAGTGGGTTGCTAGAAGGAGAAAAAGGGTTTGACAATTAAGATGTTTCTCCTCATGTTTAAAAGAATAAAAAAAATCCTTCCATTTTTAATGACATTTAATGGGGGAAAATACTTCAGTTGTTATTAGGATGGAATTTTCTTCACTTTTTCTTGGTCCTTGCGTCTTCAGTTGTTAAATCAATTACTAGGATTTACTGTGTGTGTTCTTCTTCCTTGCAACTCCCTCTCCTTTTCCCTGAGTAGTCCTCTGTCTGAATTATGAAGGGAAGGCAGGAACTTCTCAGTGACTGGAATGAGTGTACTGAATGTACCTTAAGAACAGTAGAGGTTAATGAACTGATTTAGCTGGGCATATTATTAAAAAAGTCCCGTCACACGCCAGTCTTCAAATAACTGCCCTTTTCTTATACGTTTTGAGATCAAAGGGTGAGCTAGTACAGCTAGGAGGGGACAGTTCTTTCTGTTTTCTCATGACCTTCCATCTTTTTTTCCCTCCCAGCAGTATGTATATTTTGTAAATAAGTTGGAAAAAATTCATAAAGAAAATTCTCAGTTTTAAGGTTTAACAGATTATCTGTCTTGTTTTTGAAGTTTAATTGATGAACACTGTTTTCTAAAAAACCCCAAACAACCCACATTTCCAGAAACTTTATGGAATGTGGAAAAATGCAACAAAAATTTTTAGAAACAAGTACCAAACTCCAGACTTTCATTGATTTGTTTATTTATGTTATGTACATACTTTAATTTTGAAATTTCACAGTATAGATAAGGCTGGAAAGGACCTCAAAGATCATCTAGTCCAGCCTATAGTCCAACTAACCCAGCATCTACATCTAGATCGTATCACTCAGCACCTTGTCCAGCCTCCCCTAGAACACGTCCAGGGTTGATGACTCAACCACCTCTGTGGGCAACCCATTCCGCATCCTAATCACTCTTTCAGTGAAAAACCTTTTCCAAATATCAAGCCTAAACTTTCCCTGCTGAAGCTTAAGACTATGACCTCTCGTCCTGTCCCCAGAGACCAAGGAGAAAAGACCAACCCCTGCCTGGCTACAACCTCCTTTTAGATAGTTACAGACAGCAATAAGGTCACCCCTGAGCCTTCTCTTTTCTAGGCTAAACAGACCCAGCTCCTTCAGCCTCTCCTCATAGGGCTTCTCTTCCAACCCCTTTACCATCTTAGTTGCCCTTCTCTGAACTTGTTCCAGCATCTCGACATCTTTCTTGAACTGAGGGACCCAGAATTGAACACAATACTTGAGGTGTGGTCTAACCAGTGCTGAGTACAGTGGAAGGATAACCTCTCTTGACCTACTGGCCACTCCATTCTTGATGCAGGCCAGNTGTATGATAGTGCTCAGCATTATCTGTTCCATAACTTTGCCTGGGACCGAGGTGAGGCTAACAGGTCTGTAATTTCCTGGATCATCCTTATGACCCTTTTTGTGTATGGGGGTCACATTCGCCAACTTCCAGTCGTCCGGGATATCACCTGTGCTTCAAGACTAATGATAAATGATGGAGAGCGGTTTAGCAAGCTCATCTGCCACCTCTCTGATCACTCTGGGGTGAATCCCATCCAGTCTCATGGACCTACAGGGATCCAAAGGGATCAGCAGGTCTCTAACTACTACCTCCTGAATCACAGGGGGACTACACTGCTTCAAATAGGAAGCTTTGCTGTTGAACTGTTAGTAAAGAATAAACTTACAGACATAATTGGGACTGGGAGTTCTATTGGGATGTGTATAGGTAAACAATCTTTTTAAATAACAAAGTAATACAAGAAAATAAAAGTTCAGGTCATGCAACTTTTTTACATGAGTGAGACTTCAGGCATTCTGCCCAGAAGATGGCTTAGTTTTTTTTCTGAAGGCTGGTGACCACCAACTCACTGAGCGAAGTGAGGCCTTGTGGTGTTCATATTTCTCTTTCTGCAGTACTGGAGCATCTGAATGCAACAATGCTGTAAAACATCCCCATGCATTGGTTTCTGGGTACAAAAAGGAGATTTTTACTGCTAGGGATTTTACAAATGTCGGATTACATGAGGAATACATAGGCTCCTTAATATTAGGTCAGGAAGAACTTCTGCCAGGGCCACTGATGGTTATAGTTTAGGGAGGCTTCTCTGATTCAAGAAATGTGCTAAGACTGTGCAAGGAAGAAGGGGTTGTCCATGAGTAGAAAATGTGCAAAGCCACATATCTTGAGTCTGCTCAGGTGAGAGAGATGATCCTGAGACTTTGAAACATATTCATGCTAACTTTCCACTAGGTTAAAAGTGTTTTATAATTTTGCTGGAGAATGTGATCTCATCCCTCATCTTACCCCCTATACATGAGGAAAGACTGCATTTAGAAATAGTTACTAATGCCCAACAGAGCTGTAGTCATAGGACAAGCAGAGCTAAGAAGGTAATCTTACTCTTTTAATGTGTGTTAGATGCCATGGTTTTGGTCGATATTTTAAAAATCAGATTGTGCAATGGTTTTATCTTTACACTAGGGGTAGTCTTTTAAACTGTAATGAGTCTTAGCTAATTTTCTGTAGGTTAAATGTAGTACGTACTGCTTCTGCAAAGATAAGTGATGGTGTCATACACTCTATGTAAACTTAGTTTGATGGTTTTCTAAAGCATTTCAGAGGAGGTGAAGCAATCTATCCAGCTGAAGGAACTTTGAGGCAGAACTGAAGCTTGTAGTTTGAATCCTGTGAGTTGTCTGCGTGTGTAAGTAGAAAATCCAGACTCCTTGATCACTGTTTAGTGGGAGTTACGTGCCAGTATTTTGTTGGGATAGGGAAGGAGGAAGAGGGAGCGCTGATAAAGGAGTTACACAGACGACACACTGGAAGGCATGGCTGGTACACTCGAGTGCATTGTCAGTTATCTTGGACAGTCCTGTTAGTCCCTTTACCACCTGCCTGGCATGTGTTACTGGGGCTGACAGAGTACTCCCAGCTGCAGCACAACAGGAAGATCAGATTCTGTGCCCTGGTACATGGGAGGCTTGTTTTTAATCACAGAAGCAACAGCATGGACACTGCTAACGATGGTCATTGAAACACGAGCCTTATAGTAATGTAATTTGGAATGCATAACTTGTGTACCCCCTGTCTGGACTGTGTTTGGTCTTTTTCTGAAGACTGCAGAAATCCCATCCTGTTAAGGAATATGAGTTGTTTCATTTCTTACTTGAAAGTCATAATTAAGTAACTGTTATGACTTGTTTTCCTAGAAGGTACTGATAGAATGTTCTCTTTATACAGGATGTCGTTAAAATATAGAAAGAAGAGCTGTTGCTTTGAGGAGTTAATTTCTTACAACACACAAGTCCAGAGAAAAACTTTGGAATCCCTTCTGTGTGTAGTGTATTTTGCACAAAAAAAATAGTTTTAAATTTTTTAATTGATGCTTTACCGTTAATATTGTGAGGCAATGCTCTGAAATGTGGAAGAATATCAGGCTCACAGTTGCCTGTGCACGGCAGTTACTCCTTTTTTGCCCAGGTTCATCCTGTGCACTCAACAAGACCAAGGTCCCATTGGCAAAAATTAAAAAATACATAATTAAATATTGTCAGGTGATATGAATGTATGATCCTTGTGGGTCCCTTCCAACTCATAATATTCTGTGATTCTGTGATTCTGTGATGAAATGCTATAGTTTGACAGTAAATATGTTCTAGCTTCTAGAGTTAGGAAAAATGCTAATGAAGTGGCTAAACATGACATTTAGTTTTTCCCATAGTATAACTTAAAGGTAATAATAAGTTATAACCAGACATCTTAATATACAGATAATTAGCATTTAAATAGTCTTAATCCTTCAGGTGCTGTATGCAAAAATGTTTTCACCACCATGTGTTCTTGTAATGTCCTCAGGGGCTGCCAAGCTTAAACAAAGGAGTTTGGAGATCTTAGTTCTCGTAAGTCCCATGAAATGAGTGATTCCTCTCCTTACTTGCAAACTTCAACAAAACGCTTAAAGTTGATTTGCACAATATGATTGATTTGGTACTGGTCGTTTGTTTTTCCTTACACAAATTGTATTTAATTCTTTAAAAGTTTAAGTGCTTTTTGGGGGGACTGGTGTGGCTACTACTACTCCTTTCCACTTACTAATATTAGTAGTATTAACATCAAATTCTCAAGAATCAATCTCACTAACGAAAATGTATTTCTAAAACCTTAGTGTTTCATTTAGTTAATGGCAATTTTAATTGATTTTTGGTTTTAGCTTGTGGTGAACATAGGTAAGCATTGCTCAAGCCTTTTTTTTTAGATCACAAATCATATGTATATTTTGGGAAGAAGGCAGTGCTCTTAATATGACTTCCAGACCTGGGGTTTAAAAATACCCCAAATAGTGCAGAATATCCTGTAATAATCTGAGAGTTATTAGCCTTGCAGACTATTACCTTGGGCAATTTATAGCACATATTTCTAGAGCCTTCAAAAGGCTACCTCAGTGAATTTGATAGCTGAGATTTTGCGATACATTTCTGCTTGTTGAAGTTTTTGTTAAGAAACTGTAATGCTAAACTCTTCAGACTTCACTATGGATAGAAGTGATTATGAGCTGTCTAATCTTAACTTCCTAATGTGTTTTATTGAGAAAAGAGGGAGATTGTGTGTTTCTGTATCTACTCATACTGTGAACAAGAAATAATTTTATTACATCTATGGGGCAGACTTTATCTGTTACCTTTTTCATTACTGCTGTTTCATTTTGGTTCCCAGTATCCACAAATGTAGAGAATTATTAAGAGCCAAAGCTACTGATTTAGTTGATCATATACTCTTCTCTGCTATAAAAGTGTTAGGAGCTGTTGAAAACTGAAGTCACTTTAGGATGCTTGGAGTTACCGATCTTGGGTTCATCGTTTGTCTGTCTCAATTCCCTATTTAAGAAAACTTGCCTGTATCAGACACAGGTTTTCCTGTGGCTCTCATTAGTACGCTGTTTATGAAGAAACCAATTATTTCAGCTTAGTCAAGTTTAAAAAAACATGCAAACTGAAAGGTCAAAATGAAAAGTAATCATTAAATGATACTGCATTCTTTAGGCTTGTCTACTAAACGAAGTAGAGAGGTCAGTAAAAGTACTATACTTGCATGAGGGCAAAATTAGAGTATTTTGTATTGCCAAAGGTTTGACTTTAAAACGTTAACCTGTTCTAAACCTTTAAGGAAAAAACTGTAGTAAATTATGTACAGAGGAGGATGCAAATGTATTTCCATTCCCTGTCTAGGTCCTCTCTAAGTGACTTCTCCAAGGCAACACAGTAATTCACTCAGATAGTCACGTTTAAACTCCTGGTGTTCCTAACTTTGTCCTTGGGAGCCCCTGGGTACTCAGCCTGGGGTTGCAGCTCTTCAGGGTGGTTAAATGTAATCTGAAGGTTTGTTTCTGTGCAGCTTTTTTCCCAGCTTGATGAAGCTGGGGTCCTGCTATGGAGGCGAGTCTCTGCGTAGGGGAGGGGGAAGGAAGGAAGGAACAGTTGCTGTTATTTTTAAGTGACAGCTTTCTTGTCAGTTTGCATGTACTTATGCTACAAGTAAATTGATATTTTTCTTCTTTAAATAAAAATCATGCTTGTTTATTCTAAGACTGCATTTGAAGATGTGTAGTACTGTTTAGTTTAACTTTCCAAAGTCAGTCATCTACAGCACTGAGACTTTCTTTAAATTATTTTTTTCTTAATAGCATGGACATAAAGTTGTAGTTGCTTGTTGAAGGGGGACAGTTACTGATTGCATAATGGAAGAGCTTATTCTGTAGATTTGTGACCTGGTTAAATTGCTGATTGATAGTGGGAGGTGGAGATGACAAGTAAGGTTTTAATATGCAAAAAGAAACAGCTAAACTTTGAGAATTGTACCTGTCTCTTCAGTGCTCTCAGCGATGAGAGTGTTTCAAATTCTGTGGCATCCAAAGTGAATATAACCTCCAAACAGCCATACTCCCAAGTTTATAACCTACCATGTTAGCAGCTGGATATTTTTTAAACTAACTGCTCCAAAATTAAACATATTTTGTAGTATTTGCTTGTGCAAAATGCACAATAAAATTTGAGACTAGGAGACTGACAATTCAGTCTCTGCTGTCAGTAGGCTTCCCTTTTGCTGTTCTCAGTGTTCATCAGCACCCGGTCTGTTGGTTAGTAAATTGAAACTCTTCCACTTGTGCCGCTCTCCAACAAGCGAGAGATGATTATGTGGCTTTTCTACTGCTGTATCTCTTTAAAAGGTTGGGTATAAAAACATATCTGCAAAGATCTAGTTAGCTGTACAGTTTAAGCTTAAAATATCCCAATATTCTAGTATTTCTACGAGAAAATTTGGAGTGTTTTGGCAGGTTTTTTTTAGTATCAGGCAAAGTACGTGAGCAAATGAACTATCATTTTTATTGTAACTATCTTTTTAGAACTCTGACTCATAATTTTTTAATGATTTGTATGAAGATGTTTAAGAGGTGTTACCTTGCTTTGCTACCAAATGTTCTTCCCATGACCTAGGCATCATAATGGGCAGTGCATGTCCCTGTCCTCCACATCATGACCTACTGTATTTGCTTAAACTGCTGTTGATGTTAGTTTACATGAGTACTCTGGGATTTGAGCTCTAGTAACTGTGCTGACGTACCACCTGCTCTACCATCTTTGTTCTTTTGGTATAACCTCCAGCACGGGTGGTGGGCAAATCTCCAAGGTGGGTGATCTTGTCATATCTGTGGTAACTGACAGAGCTTGTGATTCAGTTCTTACTAAATGGGATGCGGTGAAAGTGTATTTCCTCCATGGGAGGGGGACACTGGACTTGCACAGAAGAACTTGTACCTCTAATCTATTCTCCCCCTAGTGACAGTAATAGTTCGTATTTTAATCCAGGTTAGAATTCTAAGTCTCCTTGATTTTCCCTGCCAGGTCAAACAGATTTTCTTTCCAAGTGGTGTTTTGTAGTTAGCTTCAGCATTTAAAAGAAAAAAGAAAAAAAAAGCCACCCCCCTCCCAAGAAAACCCAGACAAAACCCCCCTCCAGAAACACCAACAACCCTTCCCCCTCCAACTTTCCAAATATTTGAATTTCTTTTTCTGTTTCAAACTATAGTTAAAATGCTCCTAATAATCTTTTTTTTTTTCCTGTTGTTTTTCTTTTGTAGGGGGGAGTGGAGAGCTGAAAGGGATAACGTACTCAAAACTGGTAAGTACTTATTCTTAAGGCTAAAATGGCTTACCTAAGAATAGAGGATATGAAGAGCTGGCATCCATTTCTGGAAAAGTTTGATGCCTACTGAAACTGAAATCCTTATATTCAGAATCTTGTATTCAGAAATTAAATCTTAAAAAATAAATCACAGAATTAGTAAGGTTGGAAAAGACCATAGAGATCATCCAGTCCAACAGTGTTACTGATGGGTACCCCAGTCTTATACATAAAAGCTCTGTAGAACTGATATTGGGGCCCAAAGGTCTGTAAGTACAATGGACATTTAGATTCATCTACTCAAAAACAATAATGTTAAGTTTGGGATTTTCTGTGTAATGTGAAAACCAAATTTGTTTGAAGGGATTTTCAGCACAGAAAGGCTTCTCTAAAATCCTAAGCTGTTCAGAGACCTTCCATACACACAGAAGGTATTCCTGGCTTTTATGAGTGTCCTACCTTTGTTTATATAAGTATACAGTCAACCCTCACTACTCACTACTTCCCGGTTCCTCTCTCGTGGCTTCATTTCTTCGCGGTCTGTTTTCTCCGCGATAATGGAAGGCTGTTTTGTGGTGTATTCACTACTGTGCCTGTGCCAAACTGACAGTCATGAATATGTAAATTAGCCCACTCACAGCACCGCCCACTCAGCCCTGGCGCGCTCCAGAGGTGTGTCAGCAGCTGCTGGCCCCTCGCCCACCTCTCCTAATGCTCACAAACTGGGGAGGCTGGCCCTGCTGCTGGCCCAGGGGCACAAGCGACGAGTGCCAGCCCCGTGCCGCCCCCCTGTGATCAGACACTGCCTGCCGCTGGCCCTGGCCTCTCAGGGTTGAGGGACACTCTCTGCCACCCGTCCAACGCTGAGGGGAAAGCCGGGAATCCCCATGCCCTGGTGCCTGCCTAAGGGAACTCTGGGGATTCCCTGGGCTTGGGGAGGCATCAGAAGAGATTCCCTTGGCTCCACTAACACATCAGAGGGTGTGGGGTGGTGCCAGGGCTGCCCCCCAGGGCTCCACGACTGAAGGGGGTGATGTGGTGGGTGGGGCAAATTTGCATGTTAATGAACTTCGTATCATCCCAGCCGGAGGGCTTCGTGGGGGGGGAGGGGAGACACACAGTACCCTGATAATTGAGGGCTGACTGTATATACCTTGTCAGCTGCTTTTCTAGTGTACCTTCCTAGAGAGACATGGTACATATAAACCACAGTGTGATAATTTGGAGGTTCTGATGTGGATTATGTTTAATTCAGTTAACAGAGAAGTGTGGATGCACTTATGTCATTAGTGTAGAGCTTAAGGTTTTATTCGGTCTCTGAATATTTAAAAGCCTATGAACCTGGGCTAACCAATGCAGTGCGTTGGAGTACTTACCTGAATTTGTTCAATTCTGCAAGCAGCCACATAAAAAATAAGTGATTGTTGGTAACAAATGAGCGTCAGCAAGAAATTGAATGGAGGACTGCTGCCTCCAATAGTGGAAATCCATCCAAAAAATGACAAATTTACCTCGTACTCTCAGTCTTTTTCTGGCTGAGACTTGGAAGTATATCTGGATGTACAAGAGATGCATTGAGTATTCCTCAATCCTCTGCTTTCCTTTTGGAAATCACTGGTTCTGGCATTGAACAAAGCATTTGCTTGTTTTCCTTAAGAAAATGAAAGGGATGAAGGATTTTTGTGTAACAAGCCATCCATGCAGTTTCAGTAATCTACCAGCTTTTTAAGTATAATAGTTCCACTGTTGTAAGAGTAAAGTGGAAAGTGCGGTATGTTTTATGATTAATCCAGGGATGGTTCTATATCTCTTCGAATGTGGTATTGTAGGTAGTTTATAATGCCCCTGGATTTAGGTTTTTTAATCCTGCCTTTAAGTTTAGTCTAAAAGAATAAAAGTTCAAAAGTACTGAAGCATTTTGCCCTTGCAATGTAGTTGTGTACCTGCTTCCAAAGGCAGTAGGACCAATATTTAACCAGGTGCCCTGAGTCGTATTTCTAGATACAATTCTATGTAAATCAGAGTAACACAGTCTGGATTTTGTTGGATGTAAAGAATGACCATTTTTTTTTTAATATTGGTTGCTTAACATCAGATAAGTGTGTAAGGTATGTCAGGGGGCTTCTGGACTGGGATAACTTTAGATAGGTGTTCTTGCTTGGGAAGGGAAGCTACAAGTGCTGGTTCTAGAGGGAAACAATTGTATCTATGTAATATTCAGAATCTGACAACTTGTCCAAACTTTGCTTTCGTTGTCTACATCCCTATAAACTTGACCAGGCTAAGTAACAACTTGTTTCTGCAAAGCAGTGTCACTTTTTTTTCTTAAACCTCTTAAAAATTAATTTTGACAAATCCTTCTAGCTGTTCAAGGCATAGATTAAGTTATCTTGGATTAATTTTTATGAACCATCAATACTGCAGTTTCTATCTGTCCAATTAAATTGTGCATTAATAGTTATTACTCAAACTTTTTTTTTTTTAACAGAAATACCATTTCATTTTTGCCATAAACTAATATTGGGCTTTACAGTTACATGTATTAAAGTGATGGATATAATTTATATTCTGGGGTGAGGTACATAACTGTCTCTTCCACTGTTCTGCCCTTCAGAGTTGGCGTGTAGTTACAGAGTCGTACACAGTGTTTGTTGTGTGTGCCTTCTCATTTGTTGAAGACACACGGAGAAAGAAATTATGGCCATACCTGCCTGTATCTTTCCCAGAAAATTTCTGAGGCTCATGAAAAACTTCTTGCCTCTGCAGCAGGTTCCAGTTTTCATTAACCAGTCTCCCACGTGGTTTTCTGAAACGTGGTTTCTTTTGAAACTGCAGTGGTAGGGACTTAAACATGTTATCATTGTTCTTGTCAGCGAGCGGAAGTAATAATCCAGGATTCTGTCTTCTCATTAGTGTTTGTGGTAACAGGTCGGGGAACTATGTATATGAAATTTCCATGTATCCCTTGATACAAATTACAATTTTATGGAGGGTAGTGCTGCAAAGGCAGCTGTTTTCGCTCGTTTGTGCCACATGTGGGAGAGGCCCTTGCAGCAGGTTATTTCATGTGTTGGCTAGAAAGTCCGATCAAGCCTTTGTTATTTAAATAAGTAATTTTAAGCCAACAGCAGACAGCACTGACAAAGAATGAGTTTAAATATAATGCTTTTTAAACCCCCTTTATAGTCTTCTCTTTTTGTAACATAATTCTGTTTGAAAAGAGAAATGATTAAATAAAAAACAAAACATGCACCCTAAACATTTTATTTTCGGGAGTGCACAAACTTGTCCAGCACTTCAGTTTACTGTAGTGAGACAACATTAAAATAAAATTCTTTAACTTATGGGAATTACTCTCTTTTTACAGCCTACATGTCTAACTAAACTGTTAGTGTCCTTTTTAAAACACTGTAGTGTCATTATGAAGGCCTGAGTTGTAAGCAATACCTGTGCAATAACTGTGAGCAATTAAAAAAAATAATAGTGACAACTTTAACACTACAGAAATTCTTTAATTGTGGCGTCTGGGTGCAGAAGTGTCTGGGAAGATTGCTATGTAATGCTTTCCAATGGCTTTTATCTGTGTGTATTTATAGATGACTTTGCATAGGTTCCACTATGATTTGAGCATATGGGAATCTTAATCCTTTAACGTATTTCTGAACAGAAGTCTCTTGTCCGACTTTCAAGGCTTTCAGAAGTATGTCTGATAATGCTTTTTTATGTCAGAGGCTGGGGGGATTTGTTTGTAGTAACTGAAGATGGTAAACTCATACTTACAATCTAAAAGTAGAATTCCAAGATTAAAAGGATTTAATAATTAATAATTTTGAAAAAGTCTTGCACTGCTTTATATCAATCTTATGTTCTTTCAGAACAGATTTCAACGGAAATTACTAACTCAGAACAAACTTTAGGCTGTGGATTAATAATATATTAATGTTGTTCATGCACACCATCCCATCTAAGAGCAGCTCTATAGTATCGTGGAAATATGTTAATGTAGTTCATTGAGTTTAAGGATTTATAGCAGAATTTTAGTCTCTAGAATATGTTTTCATCTAGACAGATTTTTCAAATGTTCTCGGTAGTTAAATTCTCTTATTTAATATGCAACGGCAATAGGATATTTGTAGGAAATAGCTGCCTGCAAACTAAGATAAAGGACAAGTGTGTCAACTTTGGGGTATGTGGGAAGTAACAAATTTGACTAAACCTCTCCAAGGCAGGCATTTTGTAGAGCCTGTAGATATCTTGTGTTCAAAAGACTTGGCTGTGTTTACGCTAGAAACCTGCATTTGAATGTAGTTAAGTATTGAATTCCTGCTCTTTTATAATCTTCTTTCTTCAAATTGTCAAACCAAACTGAAACTTTTTTTTCTGTAGGATTGGTGTTAAAGAGGGAACCCGAAACTAGAGGCACTGGAATCAGCAAAGACTCTTCTAGAAAAAGTGGAGAAGGTAGAGAATGGAGCTGCAGACTCTACAGGAGGCTCTGAAAGTGGAAATTCAGGTTCACCAGGTAATTTGTATTCGTTCGTGCCTTAGACTTTCAAGTAATAGCAGCATTAGTAGTGCTGACAGTATTACTACTAATGGGAGCATTAAGCAGCACTACAACTGTAGTAATAATTGTTTTATAAGCTCAAAACTACTTTAGAATTTTACACTCTGCATTTTGACCCCACCACCTGTTGTTTTTTAGCAAATGTGAATAATCTACATAGCAGGCTGTGGGTGGGGATTTTTTTTTTTATATATATTTTGCAGCAGTAATAAAATCATTCTGAAAACTGTTCTGCAGCTTCTGTCTGGATGGTTTTTCTGATGTTCTGAGGCCCATGACAGTATTCCATTGGCAGTGGAGAACTATAGTGGAGGAACTTTAAAGTGGAATTAATGTGGTGCTGCATAGTTTCATTTGGTGCTCCTCTTCTGGAGTGTCTTCTGCTTTAGTGCCTTCTACACTTGCATATTTTTGATAACCAAAATTTTGTAGTGCTTGAGCATGGAAATTTTTGTGTTAGGTCTTTTTACTGGTGACCTTTCCAACCCTCTATGGCCATAGAGTTGCAGTTTGCCATTCTGTTACAATGCGATTCAGGAAATATTAGAAATAATAATAATAAAACCTAATTTAGCAAATGTAAGAGGACATATACATACTAATTCTTGGAACAGAGTAGTTGCCAACTGAAAATGTTAAATTTATCAATGAGACCTTTTCTAAACATGGTTCTCCAAGTACTTCTGGAGCTCTCAGATATCTGAAACTCACAATGGCTACACAGAGGATAAAAACAATGTCTCATAAGTTGCACTGATCAGTTAAACCCATCATAAAACATTTGAAAAATGTTTCTGTATTACTTGGTGATGTGTCTAAAAAGTGTCCTTGATGGCTTGTTCAGTACTTGCTACAATGATGAGCAAATTGCAAGAACTCAAATGGGTGAATTAGTAAAATGAACATATGTCTGCTTTAACAAAATAAAACTTAGAGCTGGGAAGGAAAACTTTAATAAAAGCTAAAGATTGATTTCCAGAACTAGAGATGAGTATTTTGCTGTCTTCAGAAACTGCCAAGGCCCTTGCATTCAAACGAGGAAGTCTTGTTATGGAGGTAAGGAAGTTCAGAAATTGCACATGGCATTTTGCTTCAGACATAGAAATATCTAAAGCCAGTGAGTAATTTTTTTCAGTTTCTTCTGTAAAGGGAATGCTAGTCATACTTGTGTTTGTATGACAGCATTTAATTCTTGTGAGTATCTTCATTCCCCTTTACACCTCAGCTAACCAGAAATTTTAAGTAAATAAGTTTTTTGAATAATCTTTAGCATCTGTTCATAATGGTGATGCTGAACAGGGATGAAGACTGGAAGATGTCCAAAAAGACTTTTTTTAACAGCTTAGATTTTTTGACCCTGTTTGCTTTAGCTTTGCCCAATCCTCATTAAAAATGAGCTCTGAACTGAAATAAGCTTTAATTGAATTTTCTTTTAGATGGTGGAGCTAGAAAAGCCATTATATCAGAAGGTTATCTTTTTGATTCAAGATGCTATATATTTCTGTAATTAAGGCTAAGAACAAGTCTGTGTTTACAATGGAAAATAACACTTGTAAAAACATGCTGGGTGCTTCAGTAAACTTTGTGAACTGTTGTTGTCCAATGGCCACTGATAAGAGGTTAAAGCAGTTTTGGCACAAAAAAAGAAGAAATGTTCAAATTAAATGCTTGAACTTTCTTGCATTGCTTTGGATTTTGTAACCTGAAGAGATACAATGTAGTCCTTTTTGGTCAGGAGTTAGGGAGCAATGTCTCTTCTCATCTTTTACTTAACCTAGCGTTTCTTTTTCTGAGAACTCCTATAGAAGCTTGCCAGCGCCGATACAGTCGTGGTTTGTTGTTCCATTCTAAGTGGTGGGCAGGTGTCTGTGATGCACATTTGCCTCTGTGGCCAAAGCCTTCTGCTGCAGCCTGTTGCATGTGACTGCCTACATGGCTCTACAGAGTGATGCTTCATATGACTGGTTTTGTTTGTCGAATAGCTCCTTGTTTCCTGCTTATTCCATTTCACCTCCAGAACTCACTCTGAGGCTTTCACATTGCTGCTTTGGCAAAGTGTATCTTAAAATACCAGTAAAGACCCAAAGGAGGTGTTCAGTTGTTTTAAAAAACATGCTTTTTTGGTTTCATTTCTATGATCAGAGAATGAATGACATCTGACCAGGTCAATTGCTGTATCAGTGTAATATGACTTGGATATTCAGTTATCTTCAATGTCAAAGCTATATTGTTTGTCCTGAGAAGAAATGCATCTAATCTAAATATGTAGTGCATTCTGCTACTGTGTTGATTTAATTAAGGTTTTTTGAACTCTGGTCTTCACGGTTTTGATCTCAAGAGGTGTTAAAGAAGTTATATTCAGCTATTCTTACAGAACGGTTTGGCTTCATGGTTGATTCCTCTAGCTCATATGGGGAAAGAACCTAAAACATCATTTTCTTTCTCTTTTTTCATCCCCAGAAGATCAGTATATTCTACAAGATCTAAAATTTAGCTTGTGTTTGAGGTCAGAGCAAAAGAAGATCTTTTTCTTTAGGTTTGTGTGATGCAGTGCTGTATGATCCATAAATTTAGCAATACTGTATGAACAGTTTACAGTACTGACTGCATTGTCTTTTGACCGTGTCTGCAGGAGCATTTAGTATGAAAGCCAACAAATACGTTACTTGTCAAAGTCCAGTGTGGCAGGAAGCACCAAGGAAAAATAGGCTGATGTGTCCCTGTGACGCTGAATGGCAGCGTGACAAAACAAGAACACTCAGTTTGGATGAACACCAAGTGATGAACTCTGGAAAAATGTGCTCAGTTTTACGTCTGCAGTAGCAGGCTGTTGTCTGTTAGCACAGCAGGAGGAGTTTGTGCAGTACAGAGCACCTGAGTGTTGCCTGTGGTTTTAAACTTTGTCTCCAGATGACTGAGACAAACTAGAGAAGTATGGGAAAGAGTGCCAACAGTGAGCAACGCAGTGGAATGGTTTGTGCATGCGGAGGCTCTCAGTCTGAAGAAGCGATGGCCAATAGGGGGATATGTGGCGACGAGAAAATGTAGGGAGAAGCTGAATAGAGAAGCAGCCACAGAATCACGTAACACTGAGTTGGGAGGGACCTGTAAGGATCATTGAGTCCAACTTCCAACTCCTCTTGACTCAAGTCAGCTTTGGTTTTCCATAATCATATTAGTCCCTCATGCTTGCATTGTAAGGAGACAAATTTGAAGGAAAACGGAGGTCATCCTTTTACATAAGAGTCCTTTAGTTTAACTTAGGAACTTAATGTCACAGAATTTAGAGTGTTTTCCGGAGTTTAAAAAGTAATTAAGGCAGATAAATGAAAGAAATGTGCCACGCACTAGCTATTAAGCAGAAGACACAATCTTTGAAAACATCAGAGATGGAAATTTTTGACAGATGGGAAATAACACTCCATGCTTGTCCAGCATAAACACTGTATTAATGCCTCTGTCTTTTTGCTGTTGATTACCACTAGAAAGAAAATGCAACAGGTAAACCTGTGGTCTTATGCAAAATTGTCTTTGTGTTGGTTTTGTTTGAGGTTGGTTTTTAGTAAAATTTTTAGGATGTGAAAGGTCACTTTTAAAGAGTTTAGCCAACAGTCTGAGTTCCCTGGGTGGTGTCAGTGCAGATGGAATAGAACACGTGTTTTACTTGCTTGTGTTGTCCGTCTGTTCCCAATTCCTTTTCCTGATTCTGATGAGTAAATGGGGAAGAAAGTACAGACTTTAAATGGTTAGTTACACATGTGGAAGGGACATGGCAATGGGATGAATAAATATGGCTGTAACCAAAAAAGAAATTGGGAATTTATTATTTACCTTCTGTCTTCATTCTGGGCTCTGTTTTTCTTTGGCAACTTTTTTCTAGCTTAGCAATAGACAGCATTCTCCTGCAGCTGCCTAAAGGAAGCAAAGGAGGAAGAATAGTGAATGGCAACAATCTGTCTTCTTTCCCTTGGATGTGGAGGGCATCTCTTCTACAATAATCTCAATCTCTCTTTGAGAGGAAAAAAGTGGCAAAGATACTTCTTAACATGGGTCTTCCATCTGGTACCAGCCAAAGCAACACACAGGCGGAGCCACAGCACTGAAACATTCTGCTCTTGAATATACAAACAGCTTTTGTGCCTGCAGCAGTTATCTGTGATTTGTGTTTCTTGTGACTGCAGGCAAAGAAGGCAGCAGTTCTAGAGGAGACACAGCTATTAGATTATCTTACCCAGCTGGCTTAAATTGGCTTTAAAAAGCATCACTTGTTCAAGAGCTGTTTAGGAGGAGCAGAAGTGATGGCTTAGTAAGGTTGTTTTACTGTACTAGTAAGAATTACTTTGGTAATACTTTGGTAGTACTTTGGACTGTAGGCCTTGCTATTGAAATGCTGTAAACTAAAATTTTCCTTTTACAAAGGTTCTTAAATACTGAATTTTAAACTCTTCAAGAAGATCTATAATGAAACATTCATTGTATTGTTCCATCTTTTTTCTTTCTAGAAATTGGTTGCCCAAATGAAGCAGGATCCACAGGTAACTATTTTTATATTGTACCCTTGAAAATGCAAGAAAGAGTGCATGAAAGATAAGAAGTTTAGATATTTATCATGTTCTTCCTTGCTAACGCAATGTTTAGAAGAAAACTTAGGAACAAGTGTTTGAACAATGATTGTCAGTTTTAAGCAAAACCAAAACTCTTGGCGTTATGGAGCCTTTTGCCTCATATGTGTTCTTAGTAGTTTAAATCAAGTGACCCTTGTGGACTGTGCTGCAGTTCAAATGTGCAGTAAGTTTCTGATTCTGGTAGAAGCTTTATAAAAGGTGCCATTGTTAGAAATGGCTTTTTTCTTTCTTTTGAGTATCCAGAAGGTTCGCAGTACAAGAAGAGATAGGATATTCTGTCCAAGAAATTTTGTTCCGAAAATGTAGCTTAAAGGTGTACTCAGATTGCATGTAAGTTTGCAACATAAATGAGAAGGAAAAAAGTGCTAAAATAAAAAAATTATGGAAAACTTGCTTCCCTGTCATGTTTCTGCAGAGCTTCACTGGTTTTAAACTATGGACAGATACTTTTTTAAAGTTTTATTTTATTTTTCATAGGAAAGAAAAAGTCCTGATAAAAAATGTTTTTTTCCTGCATGTTTGTAGCAGTGCTTCACGGCTTTCAAATCTTAAGTTTAAGAAAGGGCTATTGTAAGCAAAATACAGATATGAACAATGTGATAAGGCAAATGTAATTCTCTTTAGTACAGTCTAAGGCATAAACGAAATTAGGACTTAGACAGGTTTGCCTTCTTTTGATATGTGTATCAATTAAGACTTAATATATTTGATGCTCTATACAGTTAAATGTGTGATGCCTTTTTATAAGTAGCGTAGTTGAGAATGTTTACTGTGGCATGCTGTTACATACAGTATGGTACTATTGTTTAACATATTAACACAGTTTTTCATTTCATTTGTAAATCTGATGAAATGTACAAACGTGCTTTGTAATGTGATCAGCACTAATGGATGTTGTGACGAAATCTTCATTCCAAACTGGGTTGTCTGTCTGAGTGCTGGAAGGGCCCTCTGATTATTGCTGCACTCAGTGACTTAAGTAAGGCTTTTTCGAGCCTCTTGAATTTTATTGGGCTGTACATCCAGAGGTGCTGTTATTTGTAGTACACTATGTAAAAACAAAACAAAAAAAACCCCAAACCACCTACCTGCTGCTCTGTTAACAAATGGAATATCTTTCTCACAGATATTTTTTCTTTCTAATCAGAACGCTGATTTGAAGAAACAGCTTCATGAACTTCAAGCCAAAATCACAGCTCTGAGTGAGAAACAGGTAGGGAAACAGATGTATTATTAACACCCTGTTCTAAAGATGTCTCTTTTCCCAACTTCCAAGAGAGCTGCTAAATTTTTAGGTGCAAAAATAAGCGTGGACAAACAGACATTTTTTATTTCTATTGTATTTCTCAACAAAAGATGGAATGAGTTATTGTGAGTCTATTAAACAAGCAACTAGTTTAATCAGTGGAAGCTACAGCAATTTTTCTTGTGTTAAATGTACTATGTCTTATATTAAAGGAGATGGGAAAATGGATGAATTTTTTTACTTCCTTTATTATTTTCTTAGAACTTTGCCTAAACCAGAACAGTCTAGTTTAGGCACACCTGTTGTTTTTGTCTTAGTGGGTCCACACTGTGTACATGGGTGAGTATGCTGGAATTGTTCTTCATGTCAGTTATGGGTACCTAATAGACAGTTTGGGAATTAGTTGGGTATTTTTACCGTGATAAATTACACCACAATTGACTTACATTTGCTATTTGGTAGGAATTCTCTCTGACAGGTCTAAAGTATGAATAATAATTACTACTGAGTGCTTCATAGAAAGATTGTTGAATTTGAAGGTGTGTCTTGCGAGTAACCAGAAGAAAAATAAGTTACATTGAGGGATCTACAAAACTTGTTCTTGCTTTTGTTTTTAAAAAACCAAACTAGATACAGATACACAAACCCCTCATACCACACCATCCCACCCCCAGCTAAACTCATGTAAGCGGCTCCTCAATTGTATTACTTATTGTATCAATAATGGAACCAGCTAAAGTCAGTAAACGGCACCTTTGAAGAGTTGAAACATTTTAGAACATGGGCCTAGGTAGAAATATGGTTATGCATCAGTGTCACAGGTATCTAGATACGTGTGTTCATCTGTTCCCAGCTGCACGTGTTCTGTTGAGAATTACCTTTTAAGAAAATGGGCAGATAGTGATTAACATTTATCTTGAAGTTCTGTTTACTGAAAAAATTATAGTATGTTTTAGTAGGGGAACAGTGAATCAGGGAAGAAGCATGTAAGAGTAATAAGGAAAATAATTTTCTAATGAGAGTACTATTTCAACAAAAACGGAGGTTTTGCTGATGTGATAGCATGCCTCTCTTGAAGGTGATTTATTCTCTAAAACCAGCATGAGCCTCTGCATGTGGCTATGTCTCACAGCAAGCCATTTCAGGATTCTCTGGTAAGCTCTGGATGCCCATGGTAATTTCAAAATTAGCTTGTCTTGATGCCACAAAGCAAATTGTATTGACTGTCAATTCACATGGTGAGCACAGACAGGCAGTGTAATAGCAAGTGAATGTAAGAAAGCAAGTACAGCTCGCCATAACTTTTAAACTTGTATTTGTAACTGTTTGAAGTTAATGTTACAGAATGGTCTGTACTAGCATGTATGTTAAACCACCCATCACTAGAAATGCAGCTGTATCTTTTCTGCTGAAAACCACAGCTCAAGCACACTTGTTCATGGGATGAACATGGGTTCAGTTTCCAAAAGACTTCGAAATATGTACAAGTTTCTGACTTCACTTCTACCGCATGGCAAATATAGTCAATTTGAAGTACAGTTTCCTTCTTTGTATTTTTGTTGGCTTTGATTATCAGAACAACAATAGTGAACTTCTCTATGATTGTTCAAGTTTTAATAGTTTGTTATGTCTAGTGCTGAACCACAGAGCTGTGGTGTCACAAATGGTAGTGTTGTTAAAGTACTATGGCTGATAAAATGCGATGGTCATGGCAAATGTGAGTTCTGGGAAAATAACCACAACTTCCCTATGCAAAGAAGTGCTCACTCCCTCTAATTTTCAGGAATCTGTCGTATAGATATCTGAGACTTAGCAGTATGGAGTTAAGCAGCATCTTAGAGACTACAAGAAAGCCTATTTTTCTGTTCTCACTTTCATTTCTCTTTGAACAAAATAATTATTGTAAATTGTTTTATGGGGAAATTATTCAACAATTTAATTTTCACACAGCATGAAGAAATGAGCAGTTTGGCATAGTAAATAAATGCTTTACGTCGTGCAGTGCTTGTCTTAAGAGGGAACGCAACACGTGTTATCTGTCCTCTTGTTTAGACCCAGGTAGCTTTGATGGCTGATGTCCAGTGAATAAACTCAATGGGCCGAACTCCACTGAGGTGTGAAAAACTAAAGTTGCAGCCTGTGTGGTGCCCCTCCTCTGAGACAGTGGCATGGAGCTGAGGCCCTGCTATAGAGAGGCAGAATAATGAAATATTTCTGGCTTCTGAAGTGTTATGTCACCCTAATGTATGTTTTTTCTTCCCTCATTTAATGAATTTGCATGAAGGCTTGTACAAGCACCAAGTCAGCAGTAGGTTAGCTGAAAGCTTTCAGTTGCTTTAGGACTTCTGTTTCTACAGCATTGTGAGGGCAGTGCCGACACTTGCTGTAGTGATTCATAGTGGCTTAGGTGTCTTGCTGAGAATTAATAATGACAATTCTGTTCAGATGTTTGTGAAACTGAGGAGATCTGGCAAAGTCCAAAAAGAAAGCAGGTAGGCTGCACATGTAGGCTTAAACCTAAAAAAAATCTTATCTGATGCATGGCTGAACTGTCGTAGCATAAGGTATGTCATATATTCATATGTGGTTTTTTGAAAATGTCAGAGGTGAAAGTAAATGCTTTGTTTTTTTTCACCTGAGAGGCAACGGTGCAATGTATGCTGTCTTATGAAAGGAAAATCTGCAAAAAGAGAAAAATCTTACTTCAAGATAACTTGCATTTAAAGTGCAGCAAGCAAGACTCCTTCAGACAAACAGATTTTCCTCTTCCAGTCTCTTTGTTATTGTCATAGAGTTCTAATTTGTGCTTTCTTTTTTCTCATCTGAGGGAAATAAGGTGAATTCTGTTTAAGTCTTGCTTCTCAGCTACAAATATAATTTTGGAAACCCTGAATGCATTGGTTTTCAAACTGGTCTCTTCTGTCTTCCCACACCCCTCTCCTCAATAAAGAGAAGTCAAGAGTACTGTTCTAATATGTTTTCACATCTTGGGAAGAAAGTCATAGTCTTAGGCACTTCACTTTTTGTTCTATAATAGTGTCTTGCTTTGGCATTGTGATTTGTAGACTTTTACCCGTAATTACTTACACTGCTTAGTTTTTGACTGGGTTAAATACACTCTTTGCAGTAAAAACCATAAATAATGTATTTAATGTTTACCAGTGTATACCTTTTTTTACTTTGTGGAGTTGGGGTGGGGATTGTTACCAGTGACACTAGAGAAAGATTGAGGTCAGGCAGGACTAGTGTAGTGGAGCAGGAGGGATGTAATCTTGAAGTAGCAGCTGTTTTTCTGTCTCTCTTCCCCTATAGTTAATTTTTAAAAAATTAATATAAGCTTAGATATATCATGATTGAGTATGTATCATAACAGTACTTATTTCCAGTGACAAGGAAGAGGTCATGACAATTTAAGTAAAGCACTGTAAAGAAATAAGTGGTTGGCAATGTTGTGTCAACTTCAGAGGAATTTCTACGTATGTCCTTATCACAATCTTTTGGAAAAGCCTAAGCGATATTCTGTCTTAAATGTGGAAGAAAGCTTATGGGAATAGTCTTCTGACTCTGTAGTAAAAGGATGATAGTGATAAGCACACACTAAAGAAATCATACGACTCTTTCCCTTATATTTTAAAATAAAATGGAAATGTCTCTTACTGTAGTTGCAATAAAATTAATTTAATCTTCAAGAAAACAATGTTGTGAAAACTCACTTGGTTTTGGATGCATTTACTCTTGACATAAGTGGATCCCTTTGTTGTTTTGATTACTGAAGAGCTGTATATAGAGTTACACCTGGTCATTTACAAGGAACGGGTCGTGCCAGGGGCCTCGCGAAACGTCAGACTCGCAAAGACGCGCAGGTCGTCAATATGCAGGCCACACCCATTGCTCCACCCCCCGGCGCTCCGTAGCACTGCGGACAATTTTCCACTCCTTCCCATGGTCTGTGTCAGCACGGAGGAGCAAAGAGAACTGTTTCTGAGCGGCTGCTGCGACCCTGTGTGCTCGCAGCCCAAACCCTGCACTGCTCCTCCCTGCCCAGACCCCTCGGCCCCGGTGCTCGCACTGGGCCGGCCCCTCGCTGGCCCACGCATGCTCACCCTGCCTCCGCGGCGGGGAAGGGGTGTCCCCAAGCTCTGATTGGCATTCTTGGAGCCTGGAAAACCTTAACTTTGCAACACTGCGACACCCCATGCGCTTATGGCGGGCGGGGGGAGGTGTGTGTGTGTGTGTCAGTATCCAAGTTTCTTTCCCTTTAACATCCACTGGTCCCAGCAGAGGCAGCGCTGCTTGGGCTTTGACTGGGCTTTGAGTAACAAGGAATGGCGTGTCGTGTGGCAGGGCTGTGCTGGGTCTCAGCGGAGCACACAGGAGATACATAGGACCGGGTCAGGGACTGGGGCACGGTGCTGCAGGGTTCTAAATGCCATTGCGAACTGGAGAAACCACATGCCCTCCCCGCCCGCACCGCCCACAGGGAGCACTGGCACCGCCCCTTGGCAAAGCAGAGGCACTGCACATGTGTCGGCAAGGAAACCTCGCAGGTCCCTGAAACTGAACTGCAAGAAATTTTCCTCGCAAATGCCCGGGGTCGTAATGGAGAGGTCTCAATGCAGTGGGGATTCACTGCATATACAGGAAAAAGTACACAAAAATGGTTGTTAGCATAGGGATACTTGTGGTTTTATTTTTCATGGGCGAGAAACTTTATATACTTTACTGTGAAAAGCAGTTGAAACTGTGGAATATGATTAGAAAAAATGCACACCACGAAGACAAGCTTATCTGTGTTTTGAACAGGCAAGTCTAGTGAATTTTTCTTGTATTTAAAGTTTACAGCAAATTGAGGTAGATGAGGTTGTTCTAAATTCTGTATGTTCAGAGTGAGACTCCTTTTAACATTGCCACTAAATAGCAAATAATGAGAAAGGAGATTTGGGGAAGATTTAGAAAATCGTAGTGTAATTTAAACATGGGTTTGTATAGTTGAATAAATGTAAACATGTGGTTTGGATTGACAAAGGAAACTAGTTATTTAAGTCTTCAAAAACTGTCAGGAATAGCTTTAAGCATTAATGTTGCTATATTTATTACAGGTACCATAACTGAGTAATGAAAAGATTGGTAATGTGCATACATTCATCCTGAGAGACTGTTCCTCTTGAACAGTTGTCAATCATATTAAAGGTGAATTTTTATGGAGGCTTTCTGAACACATTACCAGAAAATTGTACCCAAAACATGTTCCATCATGTTCTGTAAAGAGAAGGAGCAGTGATTTGGTGAGAGGAAAGTAGGTGCAAGAAAGCTGGAGAGCAGGAGGGAAACTGGGTACAGCTGACAGGTAGGAAAGAACACTTTGGGCTGATGTGGGTAAGGTTTGCCTGTATGTTGTGGTTATGCCAGATGAGCACCATGAGAACTTCAGGGTTCAAAATCTGGGAATAAATAATGAAGTAATTTCTCACTCCTACCAGTTTTGTCTGGAGCTTCTGATACCTCTTTTCTTCAAGATTCATCAAGGGCATATTAAAATGCCAGTTATTCTGTCAACAGTGGACCAAGTGTGTGAATATGCCATATGAACATTTAGTTCCTAATGACTTTGGGAAGGTGGTGCTTAATTTTAGTTCCAGTTGTTTATCTGGAACTATACATATTATTAAACACCGATCTTTTTTAAGTAAATGGCATGAATGATAAAGATATGCTAATTTCCATGTAACTGCATGCATCCATTTATGCCAGCTGTTTAGAGAGCTGTCTTAAAATATATGAAGAACTACTGTTTGTAGATTCCTTCCTTAGATGGTTTGGAGTAGTCACTAGTTTTTCCTGTCAAAAAGATACTGGTCTAACTGGACAAAAGGATGAGTGATTAACTGTCTCAGTGAATTGTGAGGCTCTTTGAACCCACTGATGGGTGTGAACAGCACCTGTTTAGAAGGTGAATGTTTGTTTGAGATATATGCATAAGCTTACTATTTTAATCTTTGGTATTTATTTAATTTGCATCCAAATTTTGTGTGAAAATGTGAATATAATGACTTCTCATTTAGTTATCATCACCATATTCTCAAGATATACTGGCTGAAGCAAATTTGAAATGTTGCACAGATGATTGTAGATAGGCAGAGTGGATACATCTCTCTCTGCTGCCTCTTTTGCAAAAAAATCTCTTGCAAAACTTATGATCGTTTGTATGTGACTGAAGCAATGCTAAGCTCTCTCAGACCTTTTGTAATGCTTAAATCATGATTAAACCTATAGCAGCATGTAAACTTGGATTTCCTGTTCTTCTCTTAATGTAACTCTGCCTAGACCTCTCATGTGAACTTAATTTTTGCATATCTAGTGTACATTAGCATAGGAGTAACTCAATTTAGGAAATGCAAGTGACCATTTTGTGATATTAAAAAGAAGAAAAACTCTCCACACGTCTCCCTGTTACTCTTCCTTCAGCATTGATTTTCTGGCTCCGCTTTTAATTTTTAAGTTCCTGTTGTATTTAAGCCAGATTCAGAGGCAGCTGGAGAACTTTTTAAATTGAGCATAGTTGGATACATCTTTCATCTCAATATAAGCCAGGGCATAACTCCAAAATAGCCTGCTCTTCTTGAAAATCAACATTGTAGGTAGAAAATGGGCAATTAAACTACAGTATTTCCTTGAAAATCCCCTTCTGATGACCAGAGTTGGTTATTAGGTGCTCCTGCATGTTCTGACTTGCTGAATAACCTCACACATCAGTAGTTATTTAGAGGCCTTCTATTCCCTTTTCCCTTTTCTACTTGAAGGAAAGACAAGTGAAGCATTAGATGGTGATGACTGGGGTTTATGTTGTTTTATATAGCACCCTTAAAGGCCTCTTATTTGGATGCTGGGAAGAGGGATTAAACCTAGTAATGATTTTTATAAGTAAAGACAGATTAAAGTGGTCCATTCTGCTCTGTTCTGCATGCCTCAGTGGAACAACTTCACAGCCACAGAAACAGTGTTTTGATTTATTATGAGCGTATCGGGGTTACAAAAGGAATCAAATCCAGGGGTCTGTTTTTCAGAACCTTATGGATCTTTAGTTGCTGTTGGAGTTATTTGGTCCCCAGCTCTTCTGAAGTGTGTTGAATTTTGGAAGGAGAAGAAAGACAGTGTGTCTGATGCTTAGAATACAGACTAAAGCTTGTCTCTGCTGTTTGTTCTCTGTTGCCTGATACTTGGACTTGACAACAATCCACTCCCTGAGATTGTGAGGGTTTTGCACTATGAGTTACTGACTGTAGTACAGCTGTGGGCAGAAATACTTTTATTAGTGAATATTATTTTATTTAATGGTACTGTACCAAGAGGAAGGCTGACTAGGGTAGACAGCGTTAGGTGTTGTTTTCCAATATATGGATCGTGTTACACCCTCCCAGTGCACTGTGGTACCGTTCAGTTCAAGTCCTCATGCATAGCTTTGAAAAGGACCGAGTGTGATAATATGTTGAGGTGGCTTAGAGAGATGATAAACTAAGGAAGCATGAGAGGGCCAACTCTATGTACACTTTATAAAAAGTTTATTTTCATGTTTGACTTGTCTAATTGAATGTTATCTGCCCTTATTACCTTAGTCATTATGAATTTTTTTCTGCATTTTATTGTGGAGACTGTGGTAGGTTCAGGCCTTAAAGGGCTTAAAGATAAAAGAAATCTACAGAATGAAGGAGTAAGAATGCCCTAAATGGAGCTTCATGAAATCCTTGTGCTTTCTTTTCTGTTTTGACACCAGTGTAGGGAGAGAATGCATTCTTTGTCCTTGGGAAACATTGGTGTTCACTGAAATGATAATCTGGTATCTTGTATCCAAAGAAATAGTGAAGAGTGTTTTATTTTCTTCAAATAAGGGGCAAGTCAATGTGAATCCACCTATTTCCAGTCATTATACCACAGTCACTTCCTTTCACTGTTGTGTTTATTTCTGCATTAACTTTTCAAATAGTTATTCTGACTTTCAGAAACTCCAAGAAATATAGTCATACCTCAATATTCATGGATTATGGGTCTCCTGGGGTCCTATGAATCTCCCAATCCACGAATTCACAAACAGCGGAAAACCCGCGACTACATCAATAGTGAAAAGCTGCGAATATGCCCCGTGAATACGGGAAACTGGAAGCGTGAATACGCGAGTTCTGACTAGTTTCCTCAGAGCAACTTTTCCCCTGCTGTTAGATTGCAAGTTAGCAGGGACATCAGACAGGATAGGAAGGTAGGTGGTGGCCAGGTGAAATGCAGGTTTTCTTGGTGTTGCTTTGGTTTTGTTGTAATTACATCTATTTTTTTCTGAGTTTTTCTTTATTTCTTCCCTTGTGTTAAGTTTGTAAAAAATGGTAGTGGTGTGCAAGGTGTGTCTTTTTTAACTTTCCCCCCCTAACTGTAATGTAACAGGTAGATTTAGGCAGTGGTGATTTCAAAATACCGATGGAAATTATGCTGTAATGAGGATTGAATAACTGTGAATATCAGTAGAATGGTGGAGACAGAGTGTTTCCCAGGAGACAATTCAGATGAGGAACCTGATTTTTACCAATTTTTCTGTATTGCATTATGAAGGCCCACCTCTCTATGAAGGCCCACCTAGAGACACTCTAATGACTGCAGAAAAACTTCTAGGAAGGTTAGACTTCAGTTTATTACTTGTTTTCACTACAGAATTTATCTGATGTGTTCTATGGAAAAGAATTCTTCTTTATTCTATTCTGTTTTCCCACTGCCTCTTGTTTCTTAAGGTTTCCTCAGTAAACTATTGGTAATGTGTCAATAGTAAATGGACAGTACTGTGTAAAAGAGCTAGACCCTAGCTGCCCTGTATAGCAAGTACAAGTGAGCCAGCTTTTTCCTTACCCTCAGAAAAACCTCAGTGATGGTTTATACTGTTTATAGAAGGCACAACTTGTTTATCTTATTTTTTCCTTTAAAAACAAACTGAGAAAAATTACACTGCAATTATAAGATATGATGTGAACTTTTGAGGCATATACTTCAGAGCTGCCTTATGTCCTGCATAACAGCAAATGGCTATCCCTTCATTTTAGACTTCTGAAAAGTCAAATACTTGACAATATTGAAGCCTGGTGAGTCTTGCTCCATATCCACGCACTCTCTATAAATGGCTTCATTTTCATTCCAGTATGGCAGCTGTTCAGAGCAGCAGTTTGTGCTTTAGAGTTGTGGCCAGCCCAGAGTGGTGTGGAAGCGCATGATTGTCAGCAGCTTTCTAGCATCAAAGTTACACACCTTTAGACTGCTAATAAATACTTCAGCAATCAACCTGGACAAAACGACATTCTTGGATTCTCCAACTCATTCTAAATTTTGTCATCTGACTCTAGAAACAGAAGTATCCCATTCTCCAAGTAAATAATTGAGAGGAAGTGCATTACAGCATCCTGGAACACTAAGCTCCTAAAATTTGTCTGCTGTATAATTAAAATTGTGTGGCCTGAAGGATACAGCTCTCTGTTTGAAACTTGGAAACAGAAGCAGCCTTTCAATTTCTAAGGTTTTTTCCAAATGAGAAAGACTTACTGGCTGTCCGAGATTCAGTGCTACCTGCCATATAAGAACTACTTTCTCAACATCTTGGCTTCTGTAGTATGCAGGAATCCTGTACTTAAAGGCTGGTTTGGTAGGTGTTTCTTCAGAAATGAGTTACTGGAATGTTTCACTGTGTCCAAATCATCTACTACAAATGAATGAAAATCAGCAAAATCTTGCTTTTTCCTAAATGTTAGAATTTCTTCTTACCAGACCAGGACTGCTTTTTAAATCTGATGGAGAAAATGTCTCTCTGTAAAGGAACTGGTTATCGTGCCAGTGTCAAGTATTTCTGCTGGTATTTAGAGAACTGGATATTATTCCCTTCTTTTGAACTTCTGTGATGTTTGGTGACCCATCAAGGTACCTTTATTTGGGATAAAAATTCATTGTATGTCTCCTTGTAACAGAATCATAGAACATGCTGAGTTGGAAGGGATCCATCAGGATCATCAAGTCCAAATTCTGGCCCTGCAGAGCACACCCTAGGAATCATACCGTGTGCCTGAGGGTATTGTTCAAACTGTCAGACTTGGTGCATGACGTTTTCCCTGAGGAGCCAGTTCCAGTGCCCAGCCACCCTCTGGGTGAAAAATATTTTCCTCGTGTCCAACCTAAACCTCCCCTGACTCAGCTTCATGTCGTTCCCTCAAGTCCTGTCTCTGGTCACCACAAAGAAGAGCTCAGTGCCTGTCCCTCCTCTTCCCCTTGGGAGAAAGTTGTACCTGCAATGAGGTCTCTCTCCTCGGTCTCCTCTTCTCCAGGCTGAACAGACCAAGTGGTCTCAGCTGCTCCTCATTAGGTTTCCCCTCCTGACCCTTCACCATCCTCATGACCCTCCGTTGGACGCTCTCCAAGACTTTAATATCTTTTTTTATATTGTGGTCCTTCAAAAATTACTGTGTTGAAGGACTTTGGTGTGCGATATAGTGCCAAAGTGGGGGAGATGCATTGTAATCAGATACTAGTCTGCTTTGGAAAAAGCAAATGAGACTAATTTATATTTATAGCTAGAGACGAATGATTTGAAAGATTTTGTCTTTAAATGTAAATTAGTGTATGTTAATTTCCTTTAAATATTCACTTAGACATGACTATCACAAAGTAGATGTGGAGCTTATAACGGTTTTCTTTATGGAGAACTGGTGAGGGACTCAATAATTTATCTTAAATTACTTTTAAATGCACTCAATTAGTTGTGTAGTTTCTGTCTGACAGTTTCAAGAGTCAAGAATGAAATTTTTGCAAAGATTTTAATTTTTGAGCAAAATACAGTTTAGTTAAATGAGAAACGCAGATACTACAAATTCAGTTTTGATCTGTTAATGAAAAGATCTTGTGGAGAGGATTTTTAGAGTTGCAGTAGGTTGTGTCTTTAGGAGATATTTTGAATTTGTAGATCGCTTTGGATTCTTGAATATTCTCTACACCCTTTTGTTTGAAGTTACGTGCATCTTCTGTTAAAAAGAGTATTGAGTCAGGCCCTCAGTGAGTGTCAATTCAGACTTTAAAATCCAAGAAGTCCTGGAGTCCAGTAAACAGTAATGTGAAACTGTTCTAATGTTTGTAAATATTATTCTTCTTAGTTTAATTATCTGAAGGCCTTTAAATACTGCTTAGAATGGAGAACTATAATGTGCAAATTTCAAGAACCCACAGAAACTGACACAGAAAATGCAAATGTCTCTGGGTGCTGCAAGAAGTCAAGCAGTCTCACCAATGCAGACAAGCAAAATGGTCTGTTGGGTAAACTAACCTGCCAGCTGAATGGATCTGTAAACAGAATATATTTGCTTGTGGTCACCAAAAATTGCTAGATGTAATATTAGTCATAAAACTGAAGACTTAAAAGAAAGGAAATAAACAGCCAAACATTTTTAGAAAGAGCTGTACTAGCTGGGTTTACCTTACTGATGCTCTACAATGCATTTTCCAGGATAAACCAGGCAAAACCACAGCTGATAGTTTTGTTGTCTTTGTTGTTGTAAATGTCAAATGTGTTGCTTTTATCCTTTGCAGTAGGAAGGTGCATTATGGTAATATAAAAATGTCAGGTTCTGTATCCCTAAGCCTTCATTTTTCTTTCAAGAATGCAAGCAATAGTCAAAGTGTTGAGTAGGACAGCCCTGCAGCAGCAGGAGCATTCAGCAGTGTAGCTGTTTATTTTTGTGGTAACATCATCTTGGACTTCCATATGGCAGTGACAGGTTTAATTCCATGTATAACATGCTAAGTTCTGTGTTTGAGTAGTAAGAGGCAGTTACTGTCCTTAAGCTCAAACAAAGTTTCCAACATGAAATTTTTCATTTTTTTACTCTGTATTTTAGTTTTAAATATAAATGCTAGTTATAAACTAAATTCCTTCAGAACAAGAGTTAGTATTTAGTAGACTTGTACATGCCCTGCAGTAGTTGGGTGTGCTCTTGAAGCACTGGTGCTAGTGCACAGTGCATGTCACTTGTCAGTAGTGAAGGAGAAATAAATAGATTGTGACCTTTCCTTTTTCTTTACCCTGTTTATCTCTTTTTGCTGTATTAAGTGATATAAACACTTTATTCCTACATTACATGTTATGTTTTACATCATTTGGCTTTATTTACATGTAATTAAGCTTGATGTACTTCCCAGAATAATCTTTTGGAGTTCCAAATGATTCAAAAGTTACTTGAATGAAAATCACTGGTATTCTGAAGCCTTGGAGGTGATAGGTGAATCCCTGCTCCTTCACCTTCACAGTTCATATAATTATGTCACTGAATGGTGGCTGTTTTGCTAGGTTTTAGATTTCGCTACTCAGGAATGAGTATTTTAAACAGCCTGTGTATTATGATATTAGCAGGTACATACTTAACTTCCCTTCTGACCTCTCCTGAGTTAGCAGGAGACCCACTTAACTGGCACACATACATTCATTTTGAGCCTTAGCTTTCAAAAATATTTTAGTAGGTCAGATGTCTCTAAAATTTCATTACATCCTTTATTTGCCTTTAAAATATTAATGATCAGCTCATGCAATATGCTGATTAAGACTAGAAAATGCTGAGACAAAAAGTTCTTTTTGCCATTTATGGTACTGGAGGTTTCTCTGTTTAGTTACATGTATCAAGCCGTATTAAATGGTCTAAGGTCTCAGTAGTTGCAGTCTGTTCCTTGAAAAGACAAGGTTTAACTGATTGGTTACATAATCTCTCTTAGACTCTTGTGTGAGAGAAGAAATGGGTTGTGGATGAAAAATTTACTCCAATTTGAAGCATGTGGCAGTAGTGTTTTTCTTGCTTACTTGGTTTTTTTTAATTGCAGTTATATGTACAACCCAGAGGATAGTGTCAGTGTTCTCTTGGACTGGCTGGGATGGCCAGTAAACCTGAGAAAACAGAGCCCTTGCCCCCTCCCTCTCCCCCTGAAATTTTGAAAACTAGTTGTATAAATTTCTGTAAAACTAAATTTTCCACTGACCGTATCTAATAACAACATCACATTCTAAGGCCAAACAGAAATGCTGGGTGCTATCATCATCTTGGGCTCACTTAGTAGAACTCTGCGTGAAGTCTTGGAAGCGTTACTGCCATTTCAGGCTGAAAGATGAATGCAGTTAACTTGGAGCAGAAAGGGGGCAGGAGTGTGTCTGAACCAAAAGTGAGGAAGGCAGGACTGCAGAAGCCCTGGGAGAAGCCCTGTTAGCGGCCAGCTCTGAGAAAAAAGTGTGCATTAAGGTTGATGTTGCTACTGAGTCTTTTTTTCTTATCTATAGATTTGGATGTGGAGTATATGTACAGTGAATCCCTGCTACATTGCAATCTCTGCATTACAACCCCGCCTATTGCAAAGAGAATTTATCGCAGTTTTGATTCAAGGATTTGCGAGTTTATCTGGCTGACGCATGCTCAGTGCCTCTGCTCTGCCAAGGGGTGGTGCCAGAGCTCCCTGTGGGGCAGTGCGGGCTTGACCCCACAGGGAGGGCCATGAGTCCCGCTGTCCCGTTACTCTGAGTGCAGCTGGGGAACTGACCCCCCCCGGGCGTGTGTTACTGTTTCCATGGCTACAGGTGGGGAAGGAAAGTGCCCCAGGAAAGTGGGGCTGGTTGCGGCGGCCAGCAGGACATGCTCACTCTGCTGCCGCAGCTCAACCCCCCTGCCCCGTGTGGCGCTGGCGCCACGCGGGGTGAGACGGGCAGCACAAGACCGGTGCCCGGCGGGCATGAGCACCGGGACTGGGGAGGGGGCAGGAGGAGCAATGCGGGGTTTGGGCTGTGGGCACGCGGTGGTGGCAGCCTGGAGTGGCCAGAGGATTCTGGCTGGGGGGGGGGGGTCTCCCGAATCAGGGGGGGCTCAGAAATTGTTCCCTTTGCTCCCCTGTGCTCAGGGGGCCTGAGGGGAAANCTGTGCTCAGGGAGCCTGAGGGGAAAAGCAGAAAAGTGCCCCCAGTGCTCCGGAGTTCCGGGAGGTGGGGCAGTGGGCATGGCCTGCATGCATATTAATGACTTGCACTTTTTTGCGAGTTTGGCTTTTCGCGAGGCCCATGGTCTGACCTGTTCCTTGCAAATGACGGGGTATAACTGTGCTTCTCTTTAAAGATTTGGTAGGAGCTTGGCCCATTCTGAGGTGGCCTTTACTTTACTGGTATTTGTGGGGAAAGAGGCAGCATTTGTACCTCTGACTGGAGCTTACTCTCCCTTATTGAACAAGTCATGGCATAAGGTTGTAGCCAGACGGGGGTTGGTTTCCTCTCCCGGGCAACCAGTGACAGAACAAGAGGACACTATGCTGTGCCAGGGGAAGTTTAGGCTAGACATTAGGAAAAAATTCTTCACAGAAAGAGCGATTGCCCATTGGAATGGGCTGCCCAGGGAGGTGCTGGAGACACTGTCTCTAGAAGCGTTTAAAAAAAGACTGGATGTGGCACTTGGTGTCATGGTCTAGTTGATGAGGTGGTGTTGGCTAGTACAACTTGATGATCTCAAAGGTCTTTTCCAGCGTAGTTCATTTTGTGATTCTGTGAAGCCAAAAGAGAAAAATTTTGCCTCTGGTGCATGATTTTGGATTGTAAGAGCAGTTGCACCCAAATGCACTTTCAACTTTTCAGAACAGTTGCAGTCCTGTTTGCCCATCTAATCTCTATTTGTTCAGTGTTACCCTGTGCCCATTACTGCTTTCATACCTGCTTTTAATGGAAGCTGTCCAACTGTGCCATGTGTTTACCACGTTCCTATTTGGACTGTTCCCATTCACTGGAGGTAAAGCAGTTTTGCAGCAAAGAGGAGAAACTTTGGAGAGAGGGAGGGATACATCACCTGAAAGGATGATGCACCCTATGCGTATCCTGTTTGTACTGGCAGTATTCTGTGGTGGTTTGCAGCTGAGAAATGTCTCCAAAGCAGGCATGTGCTGGAAAATATGCAAAGAAAATAGATAGTAAATGTAGTGTCATAAGAAATAAAAATTGCCTTTTGTAAGGTGTTAAGTAATTTAATGTTTGTATTCAAACTGCTTTGGTAAGGAGTCCTACTAAGTTCTATAGAAAACAAGGTAACAAGAAAATACCGTTAAATGTAGGGTTTTTTTCCCCCAGTGCATTCTGATACCTTGCCTTAAAAATGCAGACTGTTTTGAAATCTTTTTTTTTGAGTGCATTTCCATAAATCATTTAATTGATGAGTGGCTTATAATAACAGGCCTTGGGTAGCTCAGACTAGAGAAGTACTTGCTTTTTTTTCCCTAATAAATGCTCAGCTTGTACTGAAAGTACCTGCTAAACCTGCTTTGTAAAAACTGCTGTTTTCTTTGTCTTTTCATAGTGGTCCTTGAAAGACTGTAAGCAGATTGCTGAGGAAATACCTATTTAAGAACATCCTCTGTTTGGGCAGATGATAACTCTTTTTAGTGTCGTTACCTGGTGTTACTGAAGCACTGTGCAGAAATGAGGAAAGTCTGGCTGCACTTCTTTACCTTTCTCTGAAGCCATTGGTTCCAGCACTGTGCTTCTGAGGCACCAAGTTCACTATTTTTTGGAGACAAAACTGGGTTAGTATCCCATACCTTGTGTTTTTGTAGGCTGTGATTATATGGTTACTTCAGTTATCCTTCAAATTAGACAGCTACTGTGAAAGTAGTGACCTGTCCTCCTGCCTGGTCTAGCTGATGGCTTTTGCTGCTCTCATGTGGCAGAACTAGTGCTCATGTTGCTGTGCAGTAACTGGAGTCAAAAAGTTGTCTGTCTGAAGACTAACTCTGAGATGTGTTTTTTGAGCATGATCCAGTTTGCTCATGGATGGAGCCTGGTGCCCATGACTCTGAGGTTGTGGGTTCAATCCCTGGGTGAGCACTCACTTGGGAGTTGGACTAGATGATCCTTGTGGGTCCCTTCCAACTCGGAATAACCTGTGAACGAATGCAGCTTTTGGCATAAGGAAAGTGGCAGAAAGAAGGGCTGAAACAAAGGAAGGGTGAAACTGCTTTCATTTGACAAGTGCTTGAATTTGTTCTGGACCCAAGTGGCTGTGGATCCACAGCTGTGAGTCCAGTCTGTGGCTTGGTGGTTTTCCCTTTCCAGGGATGCAGTTAGGATAAAAGTACCCCTCCATGGCAGGCAGGAAGGTAGGCTGTGTCCATCTTGCTTCTCCCACTGGAATGGCTGATCCACATAGTACCCCTATGGATGAAGCAGGCACAACACATGACAGTACATTCAAATGACTGGATCCGAAATATAGAGGATGAAGATTGTTGTAGTTGCATGTACAAAATTTCTGTTAAACTTTTGCGTTTTGTTTGTCACCATTGTTACTATTTCCAGTATAACCTAACACAAGAATTATGAAGATGAAGCACCAAAATAAATCTAAAATAATTTGTGAATGTTCTTTGAAGAACTGAATTCCTGCAAGTTGAGTTGTACATAGGAAGAACAGCTGAGAAGACTTCTTGAACCTGACAGCAGAGAGCAGCCTGAATTCTTAAGGCATTACGATTTTTGTTTAGCAAATTTCAAGCAGATTAGTTGGAGGCAGAACGTTTAAATTCTGCTTGAGAGCTTATGTTGCAAGTCCCAAGGGTTTCAGTATAGATCATGTACAGTTGGGCCAGGCAGGAGGCAATGAGGTGTCTTTGGAATCCCATACAGTCACAGTCTTTGTTTGTGGTTTAATATCTGGCTTTGAATAAAATGATTAATGGACAGTGGAAAATCAGATCTAAATGATAATCCACTATCATGGTCATTCTTGCTCCGCATTTGTGAAAAAGGAGGAAGACCCTAAATTCTGCTGAGAAGGATGTGAATTTTCAACAGCTGCTTTTCTTTTCAGTGGTCTTACACAGCCATAGCTACAGTGAGAATTTGTCCTGTATTCAGAGCTTCATTAAAAGGTGTTGGGTTGTTTTTTATGCATAAATTGTAACAGAAACATGTTTTTTTCCTCCCAAGTTCTGCAGAGTTGATTCAACAACTATAGTAGTCTGTAGCTACCTGAAAGGAGGTTGTAGTCAGGCAGGGGTCAGTCTTTTCTCTCAGACTGCTGGAGACACAACAAGAGGACACAGTCTCAAGCTCTGTCAGGGGAGGTTTAGGCTGGATATTAGGAAAAACTTTTCCACTGAAAGAGTGATCCGTCACTGGAATGGTCTGCTCAGGGAGGTGGTGGAATCACCATCCCTGGACATGTTTAAGAGTCGGCTCGATGAGGCACTGAGTGATATGGTTTAGATGATGAGATGGTGATAGGTAGTAGGTTGGACTTGATGATCTCAAAGGTCTTTTCCAACCTTGTTAATTCTGTGATTCTGTAACACAAATCAATAGTGAAGCTATTCTTTTGGGACTTTTGGGTTGTATTGGTTTGCATGGCAAGGTTTTGGTAGCAGTGGGGCTGCAGGGCTGGTTTCTCTGAGAATCTGTCAGAAGCTTCTCCTGTGTGCAACAAAATCAATGTCATCTTGCTCCAAGATGGACAGTTGGTGGGAGGCTTGGATGGATGGAGCTTGGTGTCTGTGGTTCCATGCTTGTGGGCCTGATCCCTGGGTGGGTGTTCGCTTGGGAGTTGGACTAGATGATCCTGTGGGTCCCTTCCAACTCAGAGTAACCTGTGAACCTGTGAACTGGGAATTAGGCTAAGTCTGAGAAGGAGTGAGGGATGGGGGAAAGTGTTTTAAAAAATTTGGGTTTACTTCTCATTATTCGACTCTGATTTCGTTGGTGGTAGATTAAATTTCATTTCCTCGAGTTGAGTCTGTTCTTTCTGTGATGGTAATCGGTGAGTGATCTTTCCCTGTTCTTATCTTGATCCATAAGCCTTTTATTATATTTTCTCTCCCCTGTCCAGTTGAGGGTAGGGATAGAGCAGCTTTGGTGGCACCTGATGTCTAGCCAAGGTCGAAAAACCACAGGGTTTGTGTTTAGTGTTTTTTAGACATTAAATGCATCAAGCTACTAAGTCAGACAACTTCTCTGCACTAATGTTTCAAAGTGTAGCTGAGTCTTAGCAGAAAGCGAGCCCTATGACTTACCCCAAACCCCATTCAGAATCAAAAATCCTGAAGGATAACTTCAGTCTAATGTTGTAGGGCATCATTTTGTTTAATACATTGTAGTTACTCTTAGGATATTTCACTGCATCATTAGAAATAAAGAAAGCTCAAGAAACCAAAAGAATGCTAAAGCATGAGAATACAGGCATTGTGATTTAATTTTAAAAGTTATCTTTTCGGACAAACACTTGTGAGAGGTTTCCTATTTTTTCCAAGCAGGGCAGCTTCTGATTTTTCTGCTCCTGTGCCCCCTGCTCCATATGGTAGCAGGGTAATGGGTAAGGACGTCTGAGAGGAAAGACATCTGTGAAGCTTTCACATGCTGCTCACTGATGTGCTGATGCAGTCAAGTTGTTCCTGGACAAACCAGATGCCAGGTCAGTCAGAAAGAAGTTGTAAATTAAAAAGACCAATGTAATGGAGCTTAAAACGGGCCAAAAAACTCCTTCCTACCTCGTCACAACCACTACAATGGCACAACCACTACAATGAAGAAAGAGACTCCGAGAGAATTGTCTCTTCCTATTGTCAACCTAGATCCTCACAGTCCAAAGTGTGAGCTACTCTGAGATGCTTTCTGGCAGTAGGCAAGGGTGGGCTTTGTTGCATGCTTTGACCCTTGCTTACATTTGCTATATTCAGAGTGCACATTAATAGAGCAC
>WEKX01006863.1:627746-689334 GCA_013390025.1 Pitta sordida
CTCGCTACCAGAGCAGCAGAAAAAACCCCTAAACCATAACAAGCACATAGTTTGTCTGTGTCTCCAAGGTCAAACTCCTGCAGGATGCTTCTTGGAAGTGAGTTATGCCTCAGGGATAAGAAATAAGATTGTTGTGACACAGGGAATGGAAAAAGGTGGAGAAGTTCAGGCATGGGGTACATTCAAGTGTGTATAATGTAAGTTTTATTTTCATAATCTACATTCAGGACTGATACCAAAATTGGTGGTTTGATGGGGCATGGTAAATGGAAAACTGTAGGTACGAAGGAAGCAACAGAGGTCATCTAGTCCAACCTCCTTCTCAAAGCACATATGTACTTCATGAATAGAGAGTGATACCACTCTCCCAAAAGGGATTGGTGGCCTGGGGTTGCTATACTTGAATACGAGTATAACAGTTGTTTTCCCATTTGTATTACTTAGTATCACTGTCTGAACTCAATGCATGTGCCATCAGTCTTAATATGTTCACTTACATACTTGACAATTTATTTTCCTGGGATGGAGAAGTCCCTCTGTTTGATGATTTTAGAAGATTTTGAAAACTCTGAGTGTTATTTTTTTTCCTTTCCTTTTTTTCCTAGAACTCTTAACATTGTGAGAGCTCTACTGGCACTAACACCAAAAGGAGGGATGCTGTATGCAAATGGCTTTTTGTTACTGTATTGTCTGCTAACTCTTAAAGTGAAAGTAAGCAGCCAGTGCCTTTCTGTGCATCCAACCATTATTAACTGCAGTAGATCTGAACAGGAGCTATGACAAGGAGATAAATGTTTTCATTTGTCCATCTGCGGTTTTAGCCCAATCTGAAAAGAGTCTTAAACTGAGTGTTGCGGTGTCAGTGTTTGAGAAGAGCTCTTTCCTTCTCAAGTCTAATCTAGAGCTGTTGCTAAACCTGTAGGTTTTTTTAAGTTAGTGTCTTTTTATGAGAAAGAGTGCAAAGCTTTTACTGCATTTCCCCTTGAGTGTCAGCTCAGTTTATTCTCTGTGTACGTGTAAAAGATAACTCTAGAGCGAGCTCTGTCCCTTATACAGTTAATTAACCCCCCTGCTGTGGGCCTAGATATGTGCCCTTGCTGCTCAGTGATGTGTGAATTGACTGAGGAACACACTCTTGTGCAGGCAATACAGAGGGAGAGAAAGTCTCCAAGAAACACAGAGAAAGATGATGAGGTAGCATGTGGCTTCATAATCTGTCATGTTGAATGCTAGTAGAACTTGCAGAAACTGGGAATTTCTGTTAAAATGAGTAACTACAGAAAGACGTACCCATGGTATGTAAGAACTAGCCAGTTTTTAAGACATGACTTTAGGAACGAACAATAATGGATGAAAACATCAATAATGTAGAAACATTCTTCAGTGTTTCAGGCACGTGAAAACTCTGGTAACTACAAAATCTCATAGAAGTAACTGTTAACGGGCTAACTTGTAAAGAACAGAGATGTATGCAATCCTAAAAGAAGACAAATTGCAAACTGGGAAATCAGTAAAAACTGTAGCAGAAGTGCTTGTGTTCAATGAAGTTTAGTAATTTAATGAAAGAGAAATAAAGTCATTCCTTTGGTGTGTATTTTTATTACAGAATTAATCCAGTTAGTTCTCAGTTTTCACAGTCCAATTTCTATAAAAACTTCTATACAAATGCACGCATTAAACTTTCACTGAATTTGGCATGGTTTGAAACTCACCTTTGCTGCAGCAGCTCCGTGGGCAGTATGTTTTAAGACACATCCTTACGGTCATTGTATTGTTATAATTTTTTGGTAGTTTTTTTCCATTGTGTATTTGGAAGGGTAAGCAAGATTTAAAACTGGGGAAGACATGCCACTTACTACATACAGGACAAAGCAACCTGTGCTAGGGCCTGAAATTCTATCAGCAAATGGGAAGTGGTTTGTTACCCATGAGAAGACTGCATCAGGGATATAACAGTAGTGTCCCTATTCACATAAGCTTGAATCTGGGTGCCAGTCATTCTAGCAAACTGCAGAATTAAATGCTAAGTGCTTACCTCACCTTCAGGGATGTGGTGGTGTAGAAATTAAAGCCCTTCTTATGTCCAGCTTCAAGTGTGAGTTTTAGCCTTGCCTCAGATTCCAACCAGAAGCTTTCCTTTTGATCTCTGCTGTGTTGACAGTGGCACTACCTGAACATTCATGCAAGGCCAGCACTGTCTGCTGAGTGTTGTGAGTTCTTGCTTTAGGGGCTGTCTTGCTCTAACGGGGCTTGTGAGCAAGATGTGGGCGGGCTGTTGAACTTAAATGTTTATTCTAGGTCCTGTTACCATCCTTGCAAATACATGTATTTTGACATATTTTAATTCTTGACTAGGTTGCTTCCTGGAAATGTTGATTCCACTGTGAATTTTGCTTAACTGTGAGTTGGCAGATGTCAGTGTGTATTTAAGGATGTGCAATAAATAAGATCTGTAGTGTTTTCCTGTAACTTTACATACATCTTTATCCCATCTGCAAATGCTTCCACGTTTTGCACAGTTGTTTGAGGAGGGGTCAAAAGAGTTTCAGTAAAAAGAGACAGGTGGTATTCCTCCACACAGTGTGAAAAAAGCCATGTTGGCACACTGTGGCTGTGTAGAGGGCACATGGATGCTCTGTGATGTGAACAACCTTCAGACCAGGCATAATCACATTTGCAAGTTTGATTTCTAGTGCTGTTGAAGGGATAAAAAACCGAAGGGCTTTCTGTTTTAAATAGTGTCCCCTGAAAGACTGGTTTAAAATTTAATTATACTTATGATATGCTGCTCTGTGTTGTTCACCGTAGAGCATCCCAGCTACTCAGAGCATGATTTTCAGTTACTTGGGAGGAGAGGGGAGAAGGGAAAACTACAGTTTAGGTCATCCTCATTATGAAGTCTAAAAAAAAAAAAAAATAGGGTGTTTACTGTCTCTATTTTCTCTTTACTAATTCGCCATATTCTGTCTTCATGGCATGTTCTGTTCAGTGAGCATGCAAAAAAAAAAAATCACAGTCTGGAAGTTAAGAACTGCTCTGAATTCTAATTCCTGTTTTCTGTCATTCACTGGATGTAGTTAGAAAAGCCTTTTGCTTCTCTCTGCCAGATCCCTGATCAATTAAATATGGCTTGGACTATTTTATCAAGTGACTAAGTCGCTGAAGATACATTAATTTCTGTTTACAAACCATCTAGACTTTTCAAAGAAGTGCATTATATTATTAAATATAAGCAGTGTGATGCAACCCGCATGGGCACAGAAGTGCACAGCTGTCCATATGGTTACACATACAGCTGGATAAAAACTGTACATCTTCTAATTTTTAAAAAGATATTTTTTGTAAGATTGTGATTTTTTTAAATCCTTCCTGTATGTGGCAAAACCTTCAGATATATTCTGGTCTTCCCAGGGAAAACATTTTTTTTTCACTAGTCAATAATATTTGTGCAAGTGCATTACTTAAATAGTAAGTTTAAGGAAAGGAAGAAAGAGCTTCTCCAGGATCCCTGCTTCTCTCTCCAACACAAGCAGTTAAAAACAATTCTGAGCTAACTGGTAATTTGAACATTGTAAGATGCAACATTTTAACAGCACCCTGCAAACAAACTTGCATTAGTATTAAATGGGGGGGAGTTCAGGCTTGGTTGAAGCTCCTTGCAACAGGATGACAGTTCAAAGCAGGCTGATCAAAGACTAGCTGTTTCACTTTCTGTTGAATTTAAAGAAGGTGTAATCTAGATTGAATGTCTTGATGTAAGATTTTTTTTTGTGCAGATTTGGGTAAGAGGTAATGTTTCTCAACTTCTTTTCTTCACGTATCCCAGATTAAGAATTGTCAGAAACAATCTGTCTTTGAGCAGCTGATCTCAGGCTTGAACTGATTTCAATCAGTGTCATAGTGGTACATTTACACTGGCCTGAACCTTAGTGTCCAATGAGAAGGCTTCATTAATGTATGACAAAGAGAGAAACTTCCTAAAGCTGTTAGCAACAAACCCAAACTTGCCCAGTTCCCATGATTTATTGCAAATTCAATTATTAACTGCTCTGATATAAATCATTAAATGCACATTTTATGGTTCTAAGAGAGATTAATTTTTCATTGTTTTCCTCACATGTAGCCACCTGATGTACAGTTTATAGTTCTGAGGGCTAGGGAAATTATTAGAGGATTGTCCTTCAGGATACTGAAGTGAGATGCTCACATCACTAATCCTGTTTGGAATGTTTGCTTCTGGGATCATCACCTTTAGATATTGATATTCCACCTGGAACAAAAACCTGCTGATTTTTGAAAGTGGATAATTTTCTTTAGAAGTGAATTTTTCGGCAGTTTTCATTGTGCCTGTGTAACACTACATCAAAACTGGGGAATTACGTGGCAGTGTTTATCTGTCGAAGTATTCAGCTGTAACTTAAGATACCTTGACAGATCCACACATGGAGGGGAGAGAGCTCATTCACAGCCATGGGAAGAAGACTGCTAACGGGAAAAAGCAATGTATTGTTGTGTGGACATAATTTGCCTTGTTCTGCTGTTCTCTTAGTCACTTTAACTAATTCATTCAGAAGTAATTATGCTGGAAGTCACATAAAATGAAGATTTTACTCCCTAGTGCATGAAGTGAAAGCACAAAAATTGTTTCAATATGTAGAGCTGTAGAATGTAAAAATTCTACTTTCTAGAATTTACTTCTGTAGGTTAACTTAACTTTCTAGATCAATTTGTTAATCTTTGTGTGGTCCTTTGAAGTATTAAATTGTGTCATAAGCAATAGGGAAAACAGAAGTATAAGCTACTTTGGTTGCTCATACGTAATGAAGGGCAAATTCTGTTATAATACCATTGATTTTGTATGATGCCGTAGAGTCTGGACACCATCTAGATGTGTGTAGGTGGAGAACCATCTGTGTAGATGAGCCTACAAATATAAACACCTATTTAGGACAAGGTCTTAATGTTCACTAGCTTCACATGTGAATCTGAAACATACTTTCCTGCTTCATTTTGCTAAGAAATGAAATGTGGAAGGGAAGAAAGTAGATCCACTCCTAGTGATCTTCGCCCTGACACGTTTATTTAATCTTACATAGAAAGTTCTGAGCTTCCTCAGGAAAAAAAAATTCACGTCCTCCAATGTTTTTTGGTTTTGGTTTGTCTGTTTCTCTTTAATGATGGCTTTCCTTTGCTTTCAGGGAAGCACTTAGAAAACAGTGGAAGTTTAGTAACAGATCTTAGTTATTTGTGTTGGAAGGACAGAAAAAGAATGAGTGAGTGGCAGCTCTGCAGGTCGGGCTCTGCCTTGAAGCAGCCAGTGTATTTCTGTTGCAAGTTCCTGCCTTGTCAGTGGAGGGAAGGAATAAGGAATACGTTGAATGTTTAGACTACTCCAGTTCAGTCCTGTGTCATATTTCAGACTCAATCTTGGAAGTTATTATTTACATCAAGACATCAGACTGAACAGGCGTGGTTCAGGAACATACATATCCTCTGTTCTGTTGACTGATGCATTTTTTATGAACTGAATTTGGAGAAGTAGTAAGTTAATAGGTGCAGTGCCTGGAATGGCTAACTTGTGCATCAATTGACACTCTTCATTCAGGAAATGTCAGTGTACTCAAGACTACTGGTGAACATCAGAATAAAAATGGCACAGAAAATGGTAGCCAAAGCTTTTTTGATTGAAAGCCTGACCTGTTTGCCTGTTATGTATATGATGGCAGTCCTAAATACACCATACATGTGTCATAGTATTGAGGGGGAGTTAGAGGCCAAAAGGACCCTTGTATTATGCTCTGTGTCTGTTGCCCTTGTGCTGTTGGTAACTATTGAACATTCACTTCTGATCAGTTCTAAGGATACCTTTCTGTACTGTTTAGCTAGTTTTATAGAAGGACAGGCTGGGGTTTTTTGTTAAAAACAGTAGTCTTAATTTCAATTAATGAGGAGAAATTTTGGATCACAAAAAAAAAAGTCTCAAGAAATATTCTCCTGCTTTTTAAAGCAAGTTCAGTAAAATAACAAAATAAAGAAACACAGTTATTTCAAAGCTTGTTTGAGTTTGACAATATGAAGTAGAAATCTATAATTCTTTTAAGAAATTCTGCATGGATGGATTCAGTGGTATTTATCTGTAAAAGTTTGCAAAACTTTTATTTAACTTCTATGGCTTACAAAAAGTCTGATCTGCTAAATGGACCAGAATATTTACCTGATACAAGTAATGTATATCAAGAAGTTTATCTATGGGTATTGCTAATTACTTAGTACAATGTGTAGCATATTCCAGCCCCTCCCCAGGTTCTAGTCTCATCAGTTAATAAATTTTCTGTCCACTTGAATTAGTACAGAATCAAGCATCCCATGGAGAACTTGTATTTTCTGAATATCACTAAGAAATAAAATAATTGAACTCTAAGTCTCTTTTCATGTTTTGAACAATAAATTTACCTTCATTATCAGAGAAAATGAAACGATAGATCTTGAAATGTTTCATTTTAAGTAGAAAGAGGCCGGAGGAGAAGCCAGAAACATGCTCCAGGCATGGACAGCCTGTGCAAAGCAGCCTTTGGAGCAGCATTCCCAGCAGTCGTCGGGAGCAGTACTGACAGCTTACTCTTAAAGTTACCGATAGAAGAAAGACGACAGTGGTCATGATGCTTTTAGTCACTACACCAACCACAGAACTTTAGGGATATTTAAAAATTAATATTGTGAATGATCGTGTAAGACATGAATTAACTATTTAATTTATTTCTTTCATTGATGTAAAAATGCAGACTCTTAGTGGAAGTGGGTGTGTTCTTAAGCCGTTTTATTTGTCCTGCTCTCGTTTTAACCTGTCCAAAAATGAGACTCAGCCACAGTTTTTGAAGTACTTTTTGCAGTGAATACCCACCAAATTGATGAAAAATAGTCTTAGGGTATTGAGAATGAAAAAGAAGTGTGTAGTTCAGGGATTTAGTCCATATGTAAATGAGAAAAAAGAAAAATCCTGGAAACACACCATTAACAACACCCCTAAGTGTTCTTTGTAAAATATATTTTATTGTTAGTCAGTCTTGGCTTGTCCATTTTATAGTTGAGACGAACCATGCAATCTCCAATGTTAGGACTTGCTGACTTCCATGAAGGTGCAGACTTTGAAGTACCCACCCACCTTCTGCAAATGGAAAATGGACTTTGTAGTCATTTGGACTGTTGTGGACTGTTGTGGAAATTTTATAGTATTTTAACTTTGAAATTATTTTTTAAAGATTGAAGCAGATATAGTGGAGTATAAAACTATAGCCAGGCTCTAGAGTTCTTTGGAATAAAATGTGGAGCAGACCTTTTGCAGAATTTTTCAGTGTTCATATTTTAGTCTTTTATTGTACTGGTACAAATGCAGCCCTGTTTGTTTCGAAACATTGGTAAAATGTGTTAATTAAAACTGAGTAGTCCTTTTTTGAATTAGAATGTAAATAGTGAAAATTGTCTGAGGTTTGGTATTCAGCTGACGGAAAGTGAAAAAAAATAGCTCCTTTTACAACCTCTCAAATCTCTCCCAGTTATTTAATGAGATCCTGCTCATACAAATAAGTTAAGCAACTGTGTTTTATTCTGCTTCTCCATGATGTCTCCAGGTCCATTTGCAGTATTAGGCAGCCATTCATACAATATTTGTCAGATACTGTGTCATCAGCTGAAAAATAGCCAGAATTATCTCATCTTGTAAAATCCAGATACCAAAGAAGATGATGTACATTTTCCTATTTATTTCAGTGGGGCCAAAGTTTCATCTCTTGTCCTCTTTCTGTCCCTTATTCTTAGTTTTCTTTTCCTGCTACAGACAATGCAATCTTCAGTTTCTGTGTTATTCAGGTGTGCAATTTTTAGATTTTTTTTTTATAGTATGTTCATTCCATTGGTTGTAGCCATCTAGGTCAGCTATAAATCTGGTGCTTGCTTTCTTAGCATCTTCAGACATGCTTTTTTATTTTTTTTGTAAATCCCTGTGAGTGAGCCTTATTTCATGGCTTATCATAACCAGTGCACTATCTTCAGCTCTGTTCTAGACATGTCTATTATGACAGAAGGAATAGAGACTTCTTTCACTTCCTAGCATGTAGCTGTTAAAATAATGCTTCCTGCTTGCTGATTTAATTGTCGCTCTTATTTTTGTATTCCCCCTACTGTTCACCACCCATATTTGCATCAGATTTGAGCTCTTTTCAGTACTTTCAAAGTTCTGTATAATTCTGCCCTTCCCTTACTTATGTTCCCTCGATGAGTTTCCTGTCTCTCCCCCACTCGCTCCACTTCTTTAGTGTTCCCACACATCCATCTGTCACTTCTTAGGCAGTTGCTTCCATGTCATCTTCCATGTTACCATCTATGCATCCTGTGACCTCCCAGGACTCATCTGTAGAAGTGCTTAGATTGGCCCCCTCTAAGTCCCGTTGAAGAGCACATTTCTCTGCCACTTTTATGGAGCTGAGTTGGATTTTATTTAAAAAGGAAAAAATCTTTCCTGTTTATTATTCCTCCTTCTGTAACTTCTGTTGCTGTATCTGTAAACTGTACACTGCTCATATTACCAACTCCGTTTAAGTGCCTAGACAGATATTCTTCTGCAAAAATGTCTAGGATAATCTGACGTTACCAGCAGCAGTTATGTCTTGCAGCACTTCAGCTAATCAAATCCTTCAGATGTTTTAAAAGCTGATATGTAGTGCCAAAACCTGGGGCAAAGTGGCTTCAAGTTTTCACCTGCAGAAGAGTAGAACAGGGAATTAGGAGTGGAGAAAAGTAACTTCTAAAAGATCTGTAGGCAGACTTACAAGACAGTATCTCCTGGAGCCCAAGTTGTCTGGAAAGCAACTACCTAAATACCTTGTGTAACAGTGCTATACAGTGGGTTTAAACACGTACAACCTCAGACCTTGCATTACGCCTGCAAAGATTAGTAATGAATGAATGTGTGATGTGTGGCATTAGTGAGGGTCTGGGCAGGAGTAGGGATTGGTGCTAATACTAACAAAACTTGAAGGACAAGGGATAAGTTCTGCATATTATTTCTTTGCTTGTCTGTGTCACCTGTATGGATACTGCAATCATGGTGAAATTTAGGCAGCTACTGAAAATTTTAGCTCAGCATGATCTTAACATTGTCTTAAAACAATGTCTTAACATTGTCTTAAAAGTGCAGGTGGTGTGTTGTTCCTTGTTTGTTTGTTCGATTGGTTGTTGTTTCTTTTTATTGGTAGAGCACTTTAGTTGTAGGATCCTGTCTGAAAAAATCTGGAGCAAACAGCTCTGTCTTGTGTTGCTTTAGAAGAAGGAAGGCGTAAGATTAACCCTGATCAATGTCTTTGTTCTGTAGCTTGATGTCTTTTGCTGAGAGCATCTGCTTCCAGCTTTCTTGAACTTCTTTTTTGAGCACCAGTAGGTGTATCCTACATGTGGATTTCAGTAGGAAGTATGCAGTAGGGAAGACAGTATTTAATTGATCCCAGTGAAAATTCTCAAGTACAAACTATGTAATAACATATGTGTATATTGAAATTAAATGATGTGTCTTTTCCGGAAATGGCCACTAAACCAGCTGGACTTTGAACTTTCAAGCCAAGGAGCATGTAGGATTGTGAATGCATCTCCAAATACTTGGAACATTATAATCATTAACAGCCCTTCAAGAGCATTTTCAGTTGTGTACTTTGTCTTAGAAATACTGTCGGTAAGGATATAGTCTGGTACAGTGGTAGAGTTTTGACAACAGGATGGAATAAATACTTGTCATAAATATAATACTTGTCAGAAAAAAAGTACTTTTTCTATAGTCAAGAGAAAATACTTTAAGGACAGAAAGTGTTCAAATGGGAACAGTGTAAAGACTTAATTCATTGAAAATGAAAACCAGAGATCACTTCTTATATTTTTTCTATTATGAATTGTACTCTGAGAGCCACTGTTTATATAATCACTCCAGAATGTTAATTATTATAAGGTATTTTAATGGCATTTCTGTGCATAGCACAGAAATAAGTTAGTTGTAATTTTTAGTTTGTATAAAGTTTAAAAATGAACTGGCAGACTTATGAGCATGCTTTTCATTATGTTGGTATTTGAGCAAGTGCCCCAATGTGTTGGATAGTTTGTATTGCTTTCATGATACAGGCACAGATCGGACGTCTTGTGGTTGTTGCTGCAGGCTTCAGTGTTCAAACGTGCATATTATTTCTCTGTGTCTAGTAGGCAGGCAGTTTAGTTGTTTTTCTAAAGACAGCTAAATACTGAGCATTTAATTTGTAATGGACAATGCAAACGTGCAGGCCAGTTAGTGTGTACACATATGTCAGGTAAACAGTACCAGGTTAGTGGGGAATTGTGTTCACTGTGAATAATCTTACAAACAAATGTTATTTGTGCTTGTCACCTATTGCAGAGCATGGACAAAATATGCAGATATCACTACATCGTGTTAGAAATCTAACAGAAATGGAGGGAGAAGGCAGAGTGATGAGAGACAGCTGCTGCTGCTGCTGCCGCCTGGATTGGCAGCCTATTTATAACGGGGCAGGCTGGGAGCTGGATCACTGCGCTTGGCTGTAGCACATCATATACCAGTGATGAGTGTTTATATGTACACATTAACCGTTTTAAAAGCAATGTGTTTTTTTCACATGCTAAAGAAATTGAATAAATGGACCAACCCAAATTTTCAGTATTTTAAATAGTTTTGAATGGTGTAGTACTTTCATATAAGGAAACTCTTTTAACAGTTTGTTACTGATTTTTTGCATGAATGAAACATGTTGGGGTAGTAGGATTTGTTTACATGTCCTGAGTGCCATTTGAAAAGACAATGTTATGTGAGATTAAGCATCACGCTAATCTTGGCTGCAAATGAAAATGGATCTGTAACAGTTACCATCCTGTTTCATGTTTTGCTTTTCCCCTTATTTTTAATTGACATTTTAAACACATGCAATGATATTACCTTAAAATTACCTTTCACACTATTAGGGCAGTACCATTCATAAGTCACATAGGGGAATTGGAGGTGATTTCTGCTTAGGTGTCTGCATAGTACACAAGACCGTGGAGCCCAGGTGACATGCTGATACAGTCTTAAGCTGCGCCACGGGAAGTTTAGGCTACACATTAGGAGAAAATTCTTCACAGGAAGAGTGATTGGCCATTGGAATGGGCTGCCCAGGGAGGTGGTGGAGTCACTGTCCCTGGAAGTGTTTAAAGAAAACACTGGATGTGGCACTTAGTGCCATGGTTTAGTTGATGAGATGGTATTAGGTCTGTGGTTGAACTTGATGATCTTGTAGGTCTTTTCCAGCCCAGTTTACTTTGTGAGTCTGTTTCACCACTCAGGTGCAGGAGTTTTACTAACTGATTTGATTTCTTTTAAAGGTCGTTTCCCTCCAGCCTCTTGCCTTGCCAGTAAACCCAACTCCTTTATTTTGGAACTCTAACAAGCTTCAGAGATCTTTAAAAAATCTTGGGGTTTTTTACATTTGGAATTATTTCATAGTAAGATGGTTCTTACCAGGCCAGTGTAGAGTATTGCATTACATCTTGACCTGATCTGCTGTTTGGAGTAGTCCTGACAAGGAGACAGGTAAAATATTTTTAAATATTGAGATAGTGTAGTTAGCTTTCCTGCTTTATCAGAATGTGCTGTGCGACTGTAATTTATTTATTACCTTAGCCCTTGAGAAAAAGTAGCTTTTCTGGGACAAATGGGAAATCCAAGGATAGGAGGAGTCTTTTCTTCACTTAATGATGCCTTTACCTAAATAAATATGAATGCAAGATCTTCACCATGCTACCTGATGGTAGTTCTAAAAGTTATTAAACAAGATTAGGTTATTTCCAATAAAAATTACTTGCTTACAGTTTTGTTAATATTCCTGGGCTGTTCTATTTTTAAAAGGAGTAGGACAACTTTGTTCTTTCTGTAGCATTTATTCAACTTCTTCTGAATCAATTATATAAGTAATTCATCTGAAAATCTGTTTAAGTTTTTTGTGTTGTCTGTTACTGAATTAATTTCACTTTGGTTGTTTCTGAAATGAAGATTAGGAGAATACATACCCAGGATCTTATGCCCACTGCGAATTTATACAGCGCACATTGTTTGTGTAATACATCTTTGCGTTACTTTTTTAAAAATAATTTTTGCCATTGTGTAAAAACAGGTATTCCCGAAGAAACATTACAGTTTTTTAATGTCAGCTGACCAGCTTGTCTGTGGTAAGCATTCAAAGGTTGAAGGAAAGCTGGTTAAGCTGTAATTTCTAGGATTTCTTATTGCATTTGTTAAGATAGTTACAGTGTTTCCATTCTAATGTGCTGGTGTATATGAAGTGCCTGCTTCACTTGCTCAAGTCCTTCATCCTAAATTGCTTCATACTTACATGGTATTTTATGTATGTTCTCGGTGCCTGTTTCTCTTTTAATTTTATCACCTTGATTCCAACATCATCTCTTTGGCATCTCCCTTGTTGTATCGAGATCTATGAGAAGTAAAGTTACAAGCACATATGCTTTCTCTTGAAGAAGACCTGGTAGAAAGACAAAATTTTGTTTTCTCTGCAAATTTCTGACTGTAGCTGTCCATTGCTTCCTCAGCAGCCCCCCCCCGACTGGTGGCTTCTTGCTTTGATGGATTTTAACAATGCCTTGGTATTGATGGTGTAGCTCTTCACATTTCCTATCATGTCTCCTTATTTCCATCTTTCATTTCACTTGTCATAATTGCTGTTTCCTGCCATTGGTTTGTGAGGGGTGTTTTCCCCTTTAAAGGTTACCTGTTTGCCTCTTAATAACCTCTTCAATTCCACCATTAATGAAATTGGGCATTTTTTACATTTTTGCTTCCTATTCTGTATGAGTTATTATCTTTGCTTCTTTTCTGATTTCCACAAGCCTTTTTCACTTGATAAAATGCTTTCTGGTAAATACTGGGGATTTAGTTTCCCTGCTTTTATTTTAAAACATTTTGACCCACATCATTTTTTTTAAGTTTAAAGTTAGCAGTTAGTGTTTGGAATTCCAGGTGTACAACACCTGCCCTTTCCCGAAGGGATCCTCTCCGGGCACTATTCACACACTTTTATGTGTCTTGTCTCCATTTAGCAAGCTTGTGCGTTTGTAGGAGTTTCCAGAGAAACTGGTGGAGCTTGTGAACTGAGCCGGGCGTTGTTCTGGGTTTATTCCTCCTTTTTTGAAACCTAAGGTAACACACGGTAACACAATGCAGGCAGCTATGCCGATGCTCGTAAGTTTTTGGCTTGGATTCAAAGGGAGAGCTTCCCATTAGGGCATCCCCTGCTCGACAGACGTGCCACGGTTGGAGCCAACATCCCCATTTCATGGCGCTCCCCAGTCAGGCTCTCGGCTGCCTTTGCTCTTCTCTCCTCCGGGCTTCAGTGACCACCACCTTGTGTCGCCTTTCTGCTACTGCACCGTCTTTGCTTGGGTTTTGTGTCCGTGGCAGGAGTCTGTTCCAGCCCAGGAACAAAGACCGGACCACTTCTGGGCGAGTACGTGTGTTTTTCGTTTCCGTGTGCTCCCGTGTGTCAGCTGCATGTTGGAATACATGTCCTTTCACCACTCCTCACTCAGCTCCCGCAAAGAAATGTTTGTTTTGTAATTATTTTCACAAACTTTTTGTTTGGGGGGAATGTAATAAACCGCAGTCACAGTGAAAGTGTTGACATAAAGCAAGATCGGATTTTGTTCCAAAAAATCAAAGTATGTATGAGATGTCAGCTGAGAGAAAGTCAGTTCAGTGGTTAGTGTGGAGAAAAAAGGCTGTGCCCTCAAGAGAAGTGAAGACAAATGAAGAGCACCAATGTCCTGCTGGGAAGTTATCTTGAACTCATAGAGCATAGTACTATGTAACATTTTGCCGCGGTGAATAATCAGAATAGTCAAAGGAGAAAATGGTTGGCTTCCTACTTCTGTACCATAGAAATCCATGCAGGAAGATGTACTTCCTGTATGAGTCAGGAGCTACCTTAGTCCTGCTTCCTGTTCAACCAAAGCAAAATGGTCCCAGATCAGCACTTGGTTGCCCTAATGCTGACCAAGGTGGGGTTGCCACAGTGTGTGATTCTTCATTCTTCACAGTATTAAATAAAGGTCTCTCTGTGTTTGTGTGTCTGACGAAACAACGTGCATTCATACTTGTAATTAATTATTATAAAATTATTATTAAAATGTAGGTAAGATAACAGGCTAGAGGCTGTGACAGGACATAGCCAAGTGTGCTACAGGACTGGGCACTCATTTCATTAATTACGGAAAACAATGTAACAAAATTTTAAAAATAATAATACAGTATTATAATGTAATAAAAATGTCAGCCCACACTGCCAAATGTCTAAAGTTATACTCCTGGAGAAAACTTGTTTTCCCAGACTCAGAGCCCCATCTGCTTTTATTGATTTTAGTGCCTTTTAAAATTAGTCTTTTTTTGCTTGGGCCTTGACTTTACATTTGGGGGACCTATACTTGCATTTTTGTTTCTAAATTAATCTCTCTGCTTTGGTTTTCCCATATGTGAAGTTAAAGAATAATGAATACTTTACTCCTTACCAATATTACAAGGTTATTGTGAAGACTAATTATGCTTGTAAACATTATATAAAGGCCTGAATATTGCCAGCAGTTTTACTGTGCTTTATTAGTTATTTGCATGGTTCAACCTATAAATAAATGTGTAATGTTTAATGAGTAGTAGTTAGCACTTGACAATTAAAAAAAGAGAGAAAGAAAAAAAAAGATTGCTCATTTAAATATCTCCTTTTATTTTAGAACGCCCCTACTTAAGATTATTGCAAATCAATGCCATGCCCTGTTTCAATTTTAATAAATCTAATTTTGATAAAGATAAATAATACAAGTTTGTTTCTGACATCCTGAAGAACTCAAGTGAACCAGCACATGGAAATCACTTGGTACACTGTTGGAATTCCTGTGTATGTGTTAAATCGAATTATGACAGTAGTAGTCCCTTCTGCAGGTAACAAGAGTATTTCCTCATTTATGTGTATTTTGGGTTATGATTACTTCATACAGAGCTGAAAAACAATAATGAAGAAACTGTTTTCTGTCTTAATCTTGAACTATAAAGCAGCTGAAGAAAATCTTGAAGGATGTGTTTACTAAAAACAGTTCATTTTTGTCTTATCAGATGGCCCTTCTCTGTTTAATACATGTGTTTTAAATGCAAAACATGCGTTGATAAACTTCATTCCCCTCTGATACCCAACACATTCAATGTGTTTGTATTGATGTTCTTTAAAATGTGTAGTGTTCTGGTACAGTATTGGTATTATTCTTGCCACAAATAAGTCAGTGATTAAAAGAGGAAGATCTAGTAACATAAAATAATAATTTTTGAACATAGTAATCTCTATGTGAATAATTTGAACAAATGTATGCTTAGCTTTATTTTTACTTTAAAATTATATTGATCTGAGTTAGCATAAACTAGGTAAAAGTTTTAGGAAGTGTTTTTGTTACATTGTTTTATAGATGCACTGCCAGTAAGAACCAGGTGCTTTTTTTTTCTTACAAAGTTAAAAAGAAATAATTTAGAAAATCTTAAAACTCACCTGCTTAAATGGAGATTTTTCTATTCAGAGGAAAAAATGAAAATCAAAACTTTCCTGTGCTCCTTAAATAAATTAAAATTTAAATTGTGCATTAACTCACCTCATAGTTCAGGGGTACCTACAGATGTTCGTGTGTAGGAGTCAAAGAGGGCAACAGCATTGTCCAGCCCTTTCCTTTGTGTCCATATGATCTGTTCTGTCTTTAATGTGACTACTGGATGTTCGCTTCTTTATCTGAATACCTGAGGAGAGAGGTGTGTTAGAAGGAAGGGTCAGTAGCCTTGTGCTTTGTCTGCAGTGTTGTAGGTAGCTGTAACTTGTTACTAGGTATTTTGTTGGTTGTTAGGTTACCTCCTTGCCTTCCCTGTGCCACATGTGTTTTGTTCCAGCCACAGGTGAATCAGCAGGGCTGAAGAATTGAGTAGCAACCAGGCTGAATTTTTCAGGAATGCAGGAGTGTATTACAGTAACCTGTAACCACAGCCTTGCCATCAGCACCCAGAAGAAATGTGTAACTCTCCATACTGGAATTGTGCTGACCTGGTAGCTTGTGTTTTGCTATTGGAGTTTTCAAGAGCATGATTCTACAGTGCGTGACTTTTTAGAGAAAAATTTTGTCATTTCAGTGTGTCGGATGGATTTGGGGTTTTGTCTTTTTTAATGGATGGACTTGAATAGTCTTCGAAGGGCTTGATATGAATTGAACCTCTCATTCGAGTTAGAGCATGGTTTTGTCATACCTGTTTGTGTGTCTACTCTGATTAATATTCAGCTGATGTCATTCTGATGTAACTTGGTTTGAAGCCGAAGTCCTGAGCTCATCAGAAAGAGCTTCTAGTGGCAAATGAGAATGCTGACACCCCAGAAATTTTTAGAAGGCTTTAAAAAAACATGAGAAGTAGCTTTTCTCTGTATATTCAAGAAGTCAAAGCAAAAGCCAACTGTTTAAAATGAAAAATTCCTGGCCCTCACACAATATAATATGTATGTCATAATGTTCACACAAAGGAACTATATTAATTTTTAATCATCAAGGACATAGCTGATACCATGTGGAAAATTTCAAAACCAGGTGTTAAAAAAAATATTATTATGTGGCTGTATCCTAGGTCAGACTTCAGAAATACTCATCATGGATAGGCCTAAGCTTCAAAATGTCATTGTTTTCCTTCAGGAGCTGACCTTCAAATAGGTAATACTGACCTCTGTATATTTCTGAAGTCGAGTTTGAAGTTATTGCTTCGTAGCCGTAAGTGGGATCCTGTCCTGGTGAAGGTGTGCTTTGCTGCAGGTACATGTGCTACACGTTAGTTTTGCAGCTGCTGCAACAAGTCTTGGAACTTTTGCCAGTGCCCTGCGCTGAGCTGCGTTATTGTAGTTTGTCATCTTTGTGAGAAACAGGCTTGGATGCCTGCAGGTTATTAGAGATGAAGAAAGGAAAGTGTTACTTTACCCTTCTGTCATGCATTCAATTACTGTGCTACTGCCTTCACGTTGTCTGCCTGAAGTTACACAGAGCATCTACGTAAGTACACACGAACATTCATTATCATTGTTTGGGGAGCTGGAGTCATTTCTGCTGCAACTGTGTCTTACTGCAGTGTGCTTCAGAATCCAAAACATGCAATAAATGTATTATAGAATTATCAAAAGGCAGCATTTGGATTTTTCCTAGTCCACGTGTGTGTTTGGGAGTTTTGTAGATGATTTTAGTGGATTCTATATGCTGTGCTGTAAGGACTGGATAATGGAGTTCACCTCAGTGTGAATATGAACTTGACGAGGTACTTTGAGAAGAAGTTGAGAAATTATTAGTGGATATGGTAGGCATTTCAGAAGAAGTTTTGTACAGATTCAAGAGGGACAGCAGCTGCTGAATGGCAGTGAGAATCATGACCTACTGGTCAGCCCCCTTGTACAGAGAAGGCCTCATCATTTCATCAGTAGCTTCCCATTGAAGCTACTGCTTATTCTCTGGCTTTCTGCATTTGGAAAGAAGGTTTTTGACGGGGGGAAGCAGGAGTTAGTGGCGTGTGTTACGTGACAGTGCTCAATGACTCTGTTACAGGCAAAATGCAAATGAGAAAGCGCGTTGGACTCATCTGACAGTGCTTATTTGCTGGAAGCTGTCATCTTTTGTAGCATGTTTTCCTCCCCCTAAGAAACAGAGAAAAATATTTGTAGTCTTAAGATATGGTCACCCACAAATAGCAACCTCAGTTTTATCTTTTCTGAGGCAACTGAGGGTAGAAAATGTCTCTAAGGAAAAGGGCTCTGAGACTTATTTGAATAGTTTTAAACAGTTTAATGCTGTACATATTGCAACACAATCATCTTCTGCATATAGTTTGTAGACAGCGAGTTTTGCAGACCACAATTTGTGAGTGTCCTTGGCCCAACTTCACATGATACCAGTTGCTTAGAAAGCTCTTGGGGAAAAGAGATGTGCTTTTGTATTATCTCAAACTGAGAGGGGAAATGAATGTCATCTGTCACGTTTTGGGCAAGTTCTCCAACCACCAACCACTGCCGGGGTAGTCTGGGTAGATGCCTGAGTGTGTAGAAATTATGGGATTTCAGGCATTCTTTCTCTTCAGGATTTCCTTGAGGCAGGTTTCAACTAATGGGACTCCAGGTGATGTAAATACTTCTTTCGTGTTAATTTTCCCGAGCACTGTGTAGGGTGCAGAGGTGCCCCCAGCCTGGTCATCCAGCTCTGTGTGTATGTAGCAGGATGATGCATTCAGTTCCACAATGTGGAGCTGTGCTGCACTAGCCAGTAGAAAAAAGAGGTTAGAAAAGTAAGCATAAAGTAACATGGAACTCAGTAGCTCCAGGAGCTAGAGTGGCTTTTCTTGTACAACAGCTCATTTGGATCCAATTCAGCACTAATGGTTACTCCTCACATTTCACGTGTAGGTGGTGACAAATGGCTTCACTACCCTATTAGGTTTAAGGATTATATACTGTAGTTTCACCTACATTTGTTACTTTCTTATCTTTCTATTAGTCTAGAGGAAGCAAAAGCAAGGAACAAGATTGGGTTGGTAAATTGCCATTCCTTTACCATTTCTCATAGGTGTAAAAAGTGAAGGCTGAAAATGTCTTTTGTACAGCATTATTACTGTGTTGCCAAGTATGAATTGTGGAAAGTGAATTTACAAGAAGTAGCTTCTTTCTCAAATTCAGTGCATTCTTTTATTTAACTTTTGTGGTTAGTGTAATTTTACTGTTTTATTTTCTTTAAAAGTATTAGGTTCCAGGAAGATGTTAGACAAAGTTAATATTAATGAGTAATTTTACAAGAAAAGTTTAATTATTAATAGCACCTCACAAAGTAATGTAGTGGAACAAAACTGGTAGCTTCCTGAAACCAGATTGTAGGAGTAAGGCTCTTGAATCAGTGATTTCCAGCAGTATCCTGGAGAATAATTTAGTATTCTCTTCAGCATCTGGCATTCTCATTTTTAAAACCTCTGTTCTTTCTATTTCCACACTTTCTTAAAAAGGTACTTCTGTTTTCAGCAAGGAGATATTCTCTGGAGATGAAACAGATAAATCATTACATTTCTATTTGATTCCATGTGTTCTAATACATTTTTTTAATTACTATGTTGTTATTTTTAGCTAAGTTCATCCTTGCATTTTCCTTATTTAGACTTCCTTTTCACGTTATTCTAATTCTATCCAGAATTTTTTGTAGCATATTAAATGTTCAGACCCAAATTGAAGGATAAAAAGTTAACGGTTATCAATCTTTCTGCATTAACCAGTATCAGTTTAGCTTAGCTCTTCCAACTTTTAAATGCTTATTTTTGCTTAATAATGTAAACAGCCAGAAGACCTAGTTAAGAATAAAGTCTTAGTATATCTGAACCAATTGTACTGACATTTGGTTTTTTTCTCCCTGGAAACGATGGGGAAATGTCAGGAGAAAGCAAAAAAGGAGTTTTTTCTAAGTGCCTTGAATACATTTAACGGTTTTATTTATAAAGTTTGGGAGCAGCCGAACTATGAAGTTGAGAAAAATCAATTCTTGTTCTTTACAATGTTGGAGTTTCTACTGACCCATCAGCCCCCTGGGTTTCTGCTCCCACAGAGCTGCTGGGACAGCGGAGGGCGGCGTGTCTCAGCCCCCACTCACGGCAACATATGGTGTGTGGGACATCATCAAAAGACATGAGAAGTGACTGAAATTTCCAACACCTGTCTTCTGTTGTGTGTCCTTGTACTTTCAGTTATGGTATTTTTGTCAATGATGGGGTTTTTTTAGAAAATATTCACATGGATTAAATCTGACAGTTATTTATGAAAGAAAACTAAGGAAGAAAACAACCACCAACCAGCTAGATTGTGCTGCTGAGTACCACAATAAATATCCTCCTTTCTGTCCGCGTGGAAAAGGATTACAAGAAGGTTTGAAACAAAGGCCTTTCGTTAGCTCTCAGCATGGCCTTGTCTTGACTGAGTTAATGGAATAGTGGAAGAAGTAAAAAAAGCAATTTGTTGGTGTGTTTGCCAAAGCACAGCTATTTTTAAAGTAGCATTTGAGTGTGCACTGGATTTCCTGTTTTGAGTAGGAGCGTCAGGTTAGAGCTGTGGTTTTATGAGGACAGTCAAATATATGGATTTGACCTGTCTTCTTAAGTGCTGGACCCGGGTGAGTCTTTTTTCCTTTTGTATTGTGACTCTGTTTCATGTCTGATATTGCAGAAATACCCTTGTGCAATCTCTGTTAATGCATTTATACGGCGGAAGAAATAATTTGTCACCCTTACAGGCTGAATGGTTTGTATCCAGGTTCAGTAGTAAAGTGTTAGAACTGAATAAAAAGATGAACAGCAGTGAGTGTTCCTTGCCTTAGAGTTCACTACACCTTCCTTAAGGCCATGTATTTTGTAGAACACCCTTTTTCTCAGTTTCTGATTAGCAGAGCTACATGTCAAGGGGACATGGCTCAGGGTGTGAAATATGAAAATGTGCAGTACTGGAGAGGTCTGGAGCAACTGGTACTGGCACCTCTCTGAGTGGTGCTCTTTAGAGGCCGGGCTGTTAGGCCAGCAGTACAGGTGTCTGCTGCTCTTTAGTGTGAAACCTTTTGTGTGCATTTATGTGGCTAAACAGGTTGCTATTAGAAGCGTGTGGAAATAAGTATTTGTTTTCCGATGCCTTGACATATGTAATGGAGAGCACATTTCAATCATATTTTGCCATAACTCATGGAAAGCCAGAACCAGATTTTTTGTACTACTAGCTTATTCACATTCCTTATATGTATATTAATATGTGTGTGTCTGTTTTGGTTATGTTCTTTTCATTTGAGGACTGGATCAGCCCTTGCTCTAAGTTGGAAGAGCCTGGAAGCCTTTTGCTGGGCCTGCTTGGCTGTAGCTTGTCCTTGGCCACGGGGGCCGATAATTCTGAGAGTGGATGTAAAGTTTGGGTACGACTGTGCGTGCCAGTGAGTGAGCCCAAGCTTATGTGCCAGCTGTGCCCCATCAAGGGAGGGACCCAGGCCTTAGTGGGGTTCCTGGGCTGCTGTTCCGGTGCCTTCCCAGCTGCCTGGAGGCACTGGAGCAGCGCACGGCAGCTGGAGTGGGATTGGCATGGAAGTCTCTAACGTCTTGTTCGGTCTCCTGTTGCAGCCTTTGCAAGTGCCGTAATGTGCATTAGGAGTAAATAACGTCACACAAGAGAGGTTTAGTGCTGACTGTGAAGCTAAATCTAGAACAGCTTTGTTAGGAGATGAACGTGGATGCAAACTTCACAGCGTAGCAGTAGTGCTCCAGTTTCACTACAGACAGCTCTAGGTGGGGTTTGAGGTCGGGAAAACCTCGTAGGAGTTTAAGTTCAACGGTGGCGGGACGCTTTTTATGTTGCCGCCTCTTTTCATCTCCGCCGGTGCCTGGCGGAGCGGTGCCGGCCACCTCCCGCCGTTCCCGCCGTGGCCGCCAGATGGCGGCAGTTCCCTCCCGGCCGGCTGGGAGAGAGAGGGGCCCGGCTGGCACGGAGGGAGGGCTGGGACGGAGGGAGGGACGGGTGTGAGCGGGGGGGAACCGCGCCGGAACTGCGGGAGCGCCTCGTCTCGCTCCTCTGTTACGCTTGTAGAAAGCCGAGGGACGCTGTAGCCTCTCTGTGCTGAAACGGGAGTCCCCTCCGGATCTTCCAAGAAGAGGAAAGTTGTTTTATAATACGTAACTGGCTTGACAACTAAGTGATTGTTCAGCCATTTTAGACGTTTGTCCACTACAAAAGTGAAGTTGGAGAGATGCATTTTGTTTATCTCTGATTTGGTTGGGGGTTTTTGTTTGGGTTTTTTGTTTAGTTTTTGTTGTTGTTTCTTCCTCCTCCCTTCTCCCCCATTATAATTCTATGAGAGAAATTTGTGAGGGTTTGGAGGTTTTTTGTTTTGGAGCCGTTTCAGCTCTTTTTAAAAAATGCAAAACTTTGCACACTTTTGTTGGCTTTTAGGTTGTTCTGGTTTTTTGGGGTTTTTTTAGGGCAAGTGTCATGTTAAAGACCTATTCATGTGCATTAAGTAGGTGCTTTCTTGGAAGACCAGCTCTGGAGGATGCCAGGGCTTTCCATGTTCTGTTAAAGTAAAGTTTTATTCTGGTGGTGCAGATACCCTTGAGTGCAAATTCTTCCAGATGCACAGAACAGGATCAACCAGTAGTTTAAACAGCATGAGTTTCTCCTTAGTGCTTGTTTTTTACTGACAAATTGTTAGTGTTCAGCTTTCTTACTTTTAAGGACCATTCTGATGCTAATTAATTGAAAATTAATACAGAAACATTTGTAAAGGAAAGTTATCTGCTTTTTACCTGCTTCATCCTATTCTCTACAGCAAACTTTGATGTATTTAATCTGTTTTTATTAGATATGAATTTAACAGAGGTCATCTTATTTACTTCATTGCTTGTGCATCTTCAAGATGGATATTCCTGGTTCAGTTCTAAAATCATCATTTACCAGCTGCTAAAAAACATGCTACTTTAGTTTCTTGTGCAGGTGATTGTATTTCAGTATAGTCATCAAGTCAAGACAATGGAAAAACTGGAAGTCTGGAGGTCCAGGAGCGATTATTTACATTTTTGATTTCCCCTCTAAGTGTGTCATTTCTGGCTGAAACTCAATGTGTTACAGTACAATATTGTATAGAAATTTTAATGCAGGTTTACCAGTAGTATCTTGGCTCCTTGCAGAAAGTTAACTTCAGCAAAACAGTGCTAAGGCTCCTTTGATGCTGGAGCTAGTCTGTATGCATTATTTATGGCTACTTTGGTATTAAACTGAACTCAGTCAAAACAGTATTCAAAGTTAGAAGTATGTAGCTGGGTCAAATGCTTTTAAGGGAATTTCCTAGATGCTTTATGAGATAACACCTTTGTTTCTCCATTATGTTCATAGTGAACCAAGCAAGATGCATATATAGCAAAGGAGATACGTTATAAATTGTGTCATTGTGGCGAAGGAAATGATAGTATCTTTGATTCTAAGAAATTACGCAGGAATACAAGCCTTTTGTAGTTGCAAAGTGGAAGAAGCACATTACAAGCCATGAACACATTGAGAACAGTCACTGAGTTTTAATTGAAAACTGTCACTCGGAGAGGAATTCGTGGGTGGTGTTTGTGTAACAGAGTGAATGTCAGCAAGGGCAGAGGTGCAGCGTGGTATTGCCTGTACTAGCAACAGGATACACAGCTGTAAGTGATGGCTGCTGTCAGCCAAGCGGAGGATGAGTGTGGCGGAGGGATTTAGTTACATTATCAAACAGCAGGATATTCATACAGGTAATGGGGCAGTAAAGGGGGGATCTTTGGAGCTGAGGGAGAGATGTTCTGTCTAGGGAGTCAGCTCAGGGTTTCTCATTTCAGCTGTGCAAAAGGTAGTCTAAACTGTCCAGAATTTGTGAAGACAGGGCACATACTGAGCATTACTTAGTCTGTTTCTATTGTTAATAAGACAAGAAATTATTTATTTTCATTACAAAATGAATTAGAAGAGTTGAATACCATCCTAGGTACAAATTCCTTATAGGGGTCAGTAATTGGTTATGCTGTTGTGGTAGCATGGAAATTGATAGTTGAATGACCCAGTGGAATAGTGGATGCTGTGCAATATGCAGGTGCAACTTTCATCTGTGCTGTATCACAGCAGAGTAGAAGTTCATGTTTTGAAATGTCTGGAATGTGTGACTGGCAGTAGAGTCTGTGAGAGGAAGCCACTGGCTTGGGTAGTTGTCCCAATCTCTTGATACCTTCTTCACTGCATCAGTACCATCCCTTGCAATGTACATCTCCTTCTTATTTATATCCAGTCCATTTTGCTATTCCTGTTAAACTGTTAAAATTATAGTAAGCATTAGCACTTGCAAACTCACTTTTTCATGATGCTGGTCCTTGTTTTCCACTTTATATGTGAAGCACAAGTAGCAGCTGTATGACATGGCTGTACAGCCCCAGCGTTATAGCTGAAGTTTAAGCAGTGTAGTCCAAATTTAAGGCTAATCGTGTCCATCCTTTGCCACATTTCTGAATCCTAATTTGTTACTTCCAGTTAATTCCCACTAGCTGTGCCGGGTCATCAGGTATTTTAATTTTTACTGCAGATGTGTTATTTCAGCCCTCAACTTGCAGTACTGAGCCACTCTGGTCATTTTGCATTTGCTCCTTACAAATCCCTGAAGCACTCTTGCCTGAAATGCTGTTACCATCACCTCAGCGTGTCTCCCTGGCTCCAAGGGAACATGGCAGAGCTTTTCTTCAGCCTCACCCTGTCATGCCACAAGCCAGCTGTCAAGCAGCATCACAGCACCCGGCAGGCTGTCATGCTTTCAGGGGAGATGGCTTTGAATGGGAGAGTTTGGGATGAAGGAGAAAGGAGGAGGATTGCCGAGGAGCAAGCGACAGGCAGGTGCTAACCTGGGGGTCTCAGAGCCCACCTTGGGCACCTTCTCTAATTCCACAGTCTCAGGCTCAAACACTGAACAGCAGGAGAGGCTCAGGCAAGAGTGAGAGGCTCAGCGACCAGTGCGAAGGGTGGTTGTTTCCAGCTGGCAGCGCTGGTGCTCCTGAGTGATGAGGTGGCACTTGCAAGCCAGGCTGATGAGTCCTTCTGTAAATAGTAGGGGTTAGTGGTGCTGCAAAGAGGAATGATTTATGAAGAGAGACTGTCTGCAGTTTTAAGTAAGGTGTTACAACAGCTGCACAGATGCAGATTTTAAGGTTCTGTGTTCCAATTTTAAATGTTACTGCCCCTCTAATTTTGGATCGTTTTGACTAGGCACAGCTGTTATGCCTTTCTGTTGTCTCCCACTCCCCCCCTTCAAAGAACATAAGGCTCTTAAAGTCTGTGGTTATCTGTCGTGATATGAGCCTTGCTGACTGTCATATATGTAATGAATGCTATTGACTACCTCATGATTAGGATGGAAGAAAGAAAGGACAGTAACTTGTAACAGGACAGTAACTAAAAAAATATAATACCTTAGCTTGTAGCAGAAGATTTTTCAAAATATTATGCATAAAATACAGATTTATTTAAAAATGCTTTAATTTCATTTGTTTGGGGAACCACATTTATGTATGTCACATCTGAAAAGCTTACAGAAAGCTTTTTCAGATGTTTCTTCAGAAGGTATTTTACTCATGTTACCTAAACTGGCTGGCCTACTTGTCTTCCCGGCACAGAGAGTTCATCAGTGCCTTTGAGAAATAAGGTCACCTCATCTGTTTAACAACTGACCACTTCAATTACTAAGAGCACATATTAAATGTTTTTGCAGTTTGGTTACTGTTAAGTAAAATATCTCACTACTAGTAATTTCATTTCTTCAGGTAAAATATGGAGTATTTTCTACCTCTGATTGTCTTTTGTGAGATGTCACAAGACTGGATCAGAGATAAACAACAAAAACCAAACCATATTGGAAAATATAAATTATCACCGTATAGATAAGGCTGGAAAGGACCTTGAAAATCATCTAGTCCAACCTATAATCCAACTAACCTATCATCTACATCTAGATCATATCACTCAGCACCTCATCCAGCCTACCCTTAAACACTGCAAGGGTTCTCGACTCAACCACCTCTGTGGGCAACCCATTCCAAATCCAGATCACTCTTTTAGTAAAAAACCTTTTCCTAATATCAAATCTAAACTTTCCCTGCTGAAGCTTAAGGCTATGACCTCTGGTCCTGTCCCCAGAGACCAAGGAGAAAAGATCAACTCCAGCCTGACTACAACCACCTTTTTATGGCATTAAACAAGTCATACAAAACTGGATGACAAATTTGCCAGTTCATAGTAAATTAAGTAAATTAATAAATTCGTGTTATTTCTCGGATCTGTTTCATGCTTTTAATGTCTTATGGTAATTTTCTTGTAGTCACGTTTTAATGAAAACATTTACTCATGTAAATGAGGGTTTCAGTTTGCTTGGGTTGGTAATATTATTTATTTTTATAAAGAAAAATCCTTCCTTTCTTTACCGTTTACTTTCAGAAATCTTTTGGAATGTACTGAGGACATGTCATCCTTCCTTTGACATTGATGTTTTGTTTGGGTTTTTTCTTTTATTTTAGTTTCCGTGAAGTAGTGTAAACTCTAGCTTAATTTGATCTGGCATCCCCGCAGTTGAACATTTGTAAGTGTCTTGTATTGTGGCCCATCTGAGTTGTCATAGAAACCAGAGACCTCCATCCTCCTCATTGTTGTTAGAAATGGAATGCAAACAGGGCATCAAAGTGACGTTTTTCTGGTACAAGTGAGAGCCCTGTGAAGAGCCAAACAGAAAGGGTTCTTACTGGTTTTGTGCTCCTGTGGCCTGTTGTAGCAGTTATAGTACACCCTCTTTTCTCTTGAATATCTAGCAGCTGGGTAATAGAAAAAATGTGAGCATCATGAAAAACCTAAGCTTGTGTGGTTAATCTTGTCCACAGCTTTTTCCTTTCTATCTTTTCTTGATGTATTTTTCTTGGATTGGCCTGCTAACTAGTAAGGAGGACGAAGCATGTTACTGCAAATCATTTGCGCTGCAAGGGGTTGAAAGAACCAATTATGTAGCACGAACATGGGGCTTACTGTTTCTCTGCACTGATCCTCTATCCTCTTACAAGAAAAAAACCAGCCAAATAATTCTGGAAAATGTGTTGAAAGTTTTCACTTGCAAAGCCGTAGAAATGCCAAGTGGCCGTTCTTCGAATCTGTAATCATTTAGCAGGTACAATTGCAAAACCGTCCGTGCCTCCCTTCCCCCACGCACGCTCCAGCTGTGTGCTCAGCAGTTCTGCCGGCTGCTGGTGAACGGTCCTGTCTCCTCCCCAGGACAAAGAACCTTTGAAATCGCCGCTGAATACTAACCAACGTTGCCGATTGTACATGACTGTGGATTTCCAGAATAGGTTGAGAAATAATTTTCTAAATAGCAACTTGCTCATCAACTGAGAGACAGGCTCCGTCAGCACAAAGGGGCACAGGAACAGTTTGGTTTTGTGTGTGGGAGAAAAATCTGAGTACAGTCTGTTCATGCTGAGCATGCTGTTGCTGGCCTAAAAGCAGCTGCCTGCGTAGCCTCCACTGCTGGTGCGGCTTCTTGAGCAATGTCGGTCACTGGGCAGGCTTCTCATCTTCTCTGGATTGATTAAGGAAATCGGTTTCTGCCCTCGTGCAAAAAGATGGATTCTCCAGTTCAGAGAGCTATGTGGTGTGAGAATCTGTGCTGCAAGTGTTACAGGCTTGGAGCAAAAGCTCCTCTTTTGTCATTGCTCTGGTTAATTTGAAGAGCAAGATGAGAAATGTGGAGGCAGAATGCTACAATCCTACATTATTTGTCTAGCTCAAAATAAATGCGTTTGAAATGCGGAGCAGGAAAAGGCCACTGAATTATTTTTGCTATTTACATAGTATTAGTATGTGTTATATATTTCAAAATATCTTTGCAGACTGGGTTTTTGGCCTGCAGAGCATATAACCTAATCATGCAACCTACCAGCGGGGAAACATAAGATGAAAAACAGTTAAGAATGTGGAAATGTGGGATTAAATTGGGCAAGGTTTACTGGTCAATGAAATGTGGACATTTTTTCTTCAATGAAATAGTTACTTCTAATACACTGGAAAAAAAGTTGTGAAGTATTCCCTGCATTGCTACATGTGTTGCCTCAGATACCCCTCTTGGCATAGGCCTGATGTGTCAGTGAGAAGGGGCTTTAAAAGGGGTTTGTGTGACCAAAAGTGTGCTCCTTTTTCCAAGTCAGGCTGGAAAAACGGAATGCTGTCTTCTGCAAGCCTTCCCTGCCAGTGAGAAAGGACTGATATTTGCTTGTCTGACCTCACTACTTTTTGGTTCAGCTTTACATTGTCTCTGAGTGCTCAGAATCACAGTTGGAAGGGTCCAACTGAGTTTCCATGCCGAGTTGGAAAGGACCCACAAGGATCATCAAGTTCAACCTTAGCCCTGCACAGGACCATCCCCAAGAGTTGCACCATGTGCCTGAGACTATTATCCAAACGCTTTTTGTGGTCTGGCAGGTTCTTTGCTTGTGTGAACCTGCTTCTTCTTACTCTATGTTTCCTGATTTTTTTTTAGCTTGTTTTTTGTTTTCTTCTGAGCTTCCTCACAATCAATGACAGAGTGACTATCTTCCTATGCAAACTGACAGACGTGTTTGGGGTTTAGTGCTATTTTCATATGAGCATGTTTAGATGATTCTCCAAACAATTGCTATGAAAATCATACAAGGCTCATAATGAATACTGGCTCTACAGTGTGAAATTAAGTATTTCTGTTTGCACATTAAGGTCTTTACACTGGGCTGGGGCTTTGTTTGTTTTAGTTTCTGTAACACCTATCACACTGACGTTTTTGTTGCAATTGGTTGATATTTTCTAAGCCTTTGGTCATAGTATTTCTTTTCTTATAGTAAAGCTAGATCACTACTTACTTACATGCCCTTGCATATATTTCGTGTTATGTGTGTATAGGATAGATCTTCTAAAAGCTTCTTTCCTCTGCTTACATCTTGTCTCAACTCCAGATGAATTACAACAGAGGATAGTTTTACCAAAACAAACAAACAAATATGCCCTGTTTTCTTGAATATGTGTTCTACTGTATTTGTTAGAAAACAGAAAGAAACCTTGAAGCTTGTTTCCCCAAAGCACCCCTGCATTTCAGCACGAATTTGCTTTATGCAGAGGTGATACGAGGGAAAATGTCTCAGCTGCTGCTTTCGTCTAATGGCCCCCTTACGTCACAGCACACAGAACTTGCTCCCTACTATTGAAACTCCTTCATGGAGGTGATCTGAAAAAGAGGGTTCATATGAGGGCTTGTTTCTATGGCCAGGAATTCCAAAGGGTGCATGTTATGTGTGTAAAACTTTAATCAAACTCTTGTTGCAAAGACGGTGCAGCTTCAAGGTAGTTCTCTGGGTTAGTACTCAGTGTGAGTAGAGTTACTGGACCTGAGGACACAAAGCAAGATGGTTTGCTGTAACAACCCGTGTTTCAGTTGCTAGGTTTCCATAATCTTTCAGCCTTTCTCAACAGCACAACGTGTGTTTCCTTTAAAAAAAATTTTAAAAATCCATTGGTGCAAAACCATGGGGAGGAAAACTAGTGTTTTGTGATTGATACTCCTAGAGACAGATGTGATAGGTGTCTTCAGCAAAGCATAAGAGACACCCAGTGATGCTGTTTTTAGAAGCCAAATCCTTCTGAGCTAATGCTTCCAGACATATTCACAACTCAATTGTCGTGCCAGAAATGCTGAATGAACACCAATGAAATACTGCTTCTGAGATTTACTAGGACTGTCTGATACCTCCTAGTGCAGGTTCAGCTAGTCAGACCAGTTTGTAGCATGAAATGTGTTCATCTGGTAATATGTTGCATGTTCTCTTCAGTAAGTAGCAAGTCAAACATATGGTGTGAAAAAGAACTTGCACTTCATTATGTGATGAAAATATGTTTAATGTTTTTGTTTAAGTCTTAAAAAAAAAAAGTTAATTTGCCTTTTAAATCTAATACAGACCTGCAGAGGCAAAGAAGAAATCTTTGTCTCCCTTAAAACCACACTTAGTATATATATGTATTTAGTATTTCATAAGGAGGAATTGCAGGAGAGCTTATTTCCTCTTTCTTACCTCTCTTTGACAGAGAACTCCTGGGAGAATTACAGAAATTTGTCAAAGGTTTCTTCAGAGTTCATCTTACACTTCTAGCATTTACAGTCTCTCTTGAAAAGTTTCAAAAAAATCCTAGTAACAAAAATCCTCCTCTCAGAGAAACAAAATCCTGGGAGTTTTAGCCAGTTGCATTAGGACTCTTTTCCCACCATTTAAAGTGGAGTTCTCACATTTGTGATACCAACAGTCCCTCAGTCTTCAAGGATTATTGCAACACTACAAAAAGCCTCAACAGTTCTGTTCTGGGAATCCTTTGCCACACTGCATATTTCTCTGTGTGTTAGGTTGAGAGATATGTTCACCTACCTCATGGGCCCCACAAATCCTCAAGAGATCTTCTATATTGACATAATATAAAAGGAAGATACTTGTGTTATTTTTGAGAGGTCTTGTGTAAAAAGTGTATGATAAGTCAGTGTAGAGCAAAATATTTCCCTCTGGTGTTGGGAAAATAACAAACGTTACCAAAAAGTCTAAAGAGCCACATTTCTCAGGCACTTAGTTAAAAAAGTCTCCATCAGCTGCAATGTTGCATTCTTCACAGGTGAGCATATCCTGCTTGTCAGAAGGCAGTATTCCAAATGACATCAGCAGCGACCGCTTCTGCTTTCCTTCACAGTGCCATCCTGACCCAACAAATTGTACTGTTAGCTCAAGATTTCATTCTGTTACGGGTTTGAAGTGCTATAGGTAAATTTTTACAGAACAAGAGATGTTGTAGATAAATGTCTTCAATGTCCTAATCTTGTTTGTTTCAAATTCATTAGGTGTAAGAGTGAACATCGTCTTTAGTAGAGGAATTGTATCTGACTGAATTCATCTTGCCTTTTGTTGATATTGAATGTATCCCAAGAAGAGCATTCATTATTCTTAAAAACATTGCTGTTATAAAGGTACTTACGTATGCACTTCAAGCAAGTGTATCTTAGGGGGAAGAACTAACTGTCCTCTGACTATTCAGCTTTCCTGAGGCAACATCAGCAGCTCCACAGTTTGAGTCACATCCCCGAATTCTGAAATTATGTCGTGTATTATAGGCTTAGATGGCACCATTTTAAGTTGCATTCAAGGCTGAATTGGCATCTTTAGATTGAGAATATTTTAGAAAGGTGGTCCAAAATCTATTAGGAAATTACTTAGATGCAGGAAGTGGATCTAAAAATCTTTAATGATCACTCTTGTAAACCAGATCTCTTCCGGGTGCTTTAGGTGAGTTCAGTAGCTTTACCTTTCCATTATAAGAGATGGGCCACCTTTGTTTCCTTGATATTGGAGGGGATCTTTGACAACATTCACCAGGACTCTGACATAAAGTTCCTGAGCCATTCTGAATAAGGATGGGGCTGGATTCATTGCTTGACTTGTAGCAGGAACAGACACTTCAAAGTTATCAAGTCTTAGAAAACAGAAGGTCATTTCAAAATATTAGCTGAAGGTTAGGGAACTTACCACATAAGTAAGGTATATTTATTTATGGAGATGCATGCAGATGCAAGTATCACAATACATTAAAAAACAGGAGAGGGATGAGAAAGGATAATGGAGCTAATAGCAAAAAGAGTATCACCATCACTCTCTTACATAATCCAACTTTATGTTGTGAAGTCATTTGAAACAGTTAAAAGTTCAAATGGAGAGTATAAATGTCATTTGCAAGTGCAGATTTTGTAGTCTTTCATTTATTTTTAAAATAATTTGGATTCTGTTCCAGATTCTTTACAATCCCTTCTTCCAAATTTGTTTCCTTTTTATCTGTGTAAGCGTGTGCTGACACTGTTACTCAGTACACAAACGCTAATCTGCCATCATGCACATGGAAAACAGCTTTCCTGGCACTGAGTTTAAAACTCCCATAGAATACATTATTAATCGAAGAAGTCCCTCATTTTAGAAAAGCCTATCATTTATGTGGTCACTGTTGGGGAAGTTATAGATAAATATAATGCTGTTTGTTACCAGTGTGGTCTTCAGAAGGTACAACCAACAACCCCAGATGATGAAAGTGCATTTAAAAAAAGATTTAAATTTCAAAAGTAATTTTCCTTCTCTGTAGTCTGGTTACATACACTAACTTGATCTAATTATAATGTAACAACAACTTCTTTTTTATTGCCCTACCTGCTTTAACTCTCTAAATGCATTTCTCATGGCAGGTCTCTGCAGTGAGGCAAAAGCCTGGTAACTGTTCTGTTCCCTACTGTGAATAGTTCCTCATTCTGCATTTGGCTTTTTGTGGTAAAGCATGTATGTCTGAAGTTGAAGTGGTAGAGTTGTGAAGGAAGTGGGTAGGGTGAGGCTGGTGTCCATCTGTGTGTAATTCAGCTGAGTGTGAGTGCAGCTCAGTGATGCAGCTGCAGCCCAGCTTCTGCTCGGGCTGCTGAGCTGTTCCTTCAGTTCCTTGTGCGGGTCTTGCAAACTCTGCCGAGCCTTATCAGACACAGCCAGTTGGTGCTGCTGGTATGAAAGCACAGGGGAGCTCTCATGTGGAAGGTTAATGGAGTGTAATTAGAAAGAGGAATGAACTGCTCAACCACTCTATCTCACTCTACCTGCACTGAGAGTGACAAGTGCTCTGATCTTTTATAAAACCTGGGGCAGAGGTTTAGCAGTCTAAAATTATAACAGCATAGCTGTCAAACAAGCAAGTACACTGTGAAGAAGTATTATGAACTTAAGGATAGGGATGTTTATGTTCCCTTATGTAGTCTTTATTAGTACTTTTTGATGCATGATATTGTTCATACTTATATAACAGGTCTCAAATACATTTTCCTGTGAGCTGTCCATCAAAGCTGGAAATACCTTTGTGTTCTGTTCATGACTTCTTTGTGTCTGCATCTCATGTAACCATTACTTTTCAGGATGTGGTGATGGCACCATCCCAAGGCATTTTGATACCAAGGAATTAAACTCTCATAGAGAACAGTTTTGTCAGAAGCAATAATTCTTACTAGGGTTTATATTCCGTGAACTAAACAAGATTTTAGATTGCATGCATACATAAATTGAGACTGGATACTAATGCCCGATCCTGTGAATTAGGTTAGATGTTAGGTATGTCTGTCTTAATTTTTTTTGTCTTTCATCAAGCATGCAAGGGTTTTTTCTTTTAATAGAATAGTGATAAACTTTAATTATGAAACTACAACTAGGAAGCAGAGGGAAGATACCTCACATCAATTCCAAAAAGGACAAAGAGATTAACCAGTTTAACTTCCTGTGTGTTAGAGGCCATCAAAGGAAGAAGATAGGATTGCTTTGCTTAGGTTCTTTTCTCTCTCTGTGGCCCGTGCCTTGTGTTTCAGAGGAAGGTGAAAAAACAACCATGAGTATATCTGGTTGTTTGTGCCTGTGGATATGTTCATGTTCTAAAGAGTCTTTACATGGGTTTTCTGTGCTGGAGAAGCGTGCTGGGAACAGTGATGGCACTTGTACTGGCTCTGGTAAGGGCCAAGAATGAGCAGAGTCTTCCAAGATCCCTCTGTCCTCACATATGCTATACAGTCTGCTCTTAAACTTAGATTAACCATTTCCTTTAGAAGCTACATATCCTTGTTGTAGAGACTTCAAACCATGACAGGCTCTCAGAGCCTCTCGTTAGCCTCTCATATTAGGCTGTTCCAGCATTTAACCATATCTGCATCTTATTTCAAGGTCGAATTTCTCTGCCTTCAAAGTGCAGCCACAGAATCATCATTTTGCATTCCTCAGAGAAACTAAAAACCCTCCCATTGTTGGAGTTCTTTTCTGTATATAAATATCTGTACTCTGTGAGAAGTCACTTCTCAGTAAACTGTATATGCTGAGTCTTACAAGCTTCACATTACACAGCACTGTTTGTTGGGTCCTTGATGATGTTTGTGGTTTTCCTTTGAACTGTCTCCAGTGGCTCTGCATCCCTCAAGAAAAAGGTAGCTTTCCATTCTTTTGGCAAAATACCTGTTCTCGGGGTTTTTTAAGTGAGGTGGAAGTTCATCAAATCTTCAGTTGTTGGCTAGTTTTAGCCTTAGTGCTCTATGCACCTTTTTGTCCAAGATAAACACAGGAGCAAGGTCTGCCTCCCCATACCATTTAAACTGGGAGGGTAAGGAGGAAAGATTACTTTGTTTTTCAGTCACTGTTGTCTGATCCACAAACCTTGATAACATGGAAGGACAGGAGTTTGAGTCTTCTGCAGTGATTTAATTTGATGCCTTCTCTGAGAAGCACACATTTTTCTTTGTTTTGATGGTCTTTGGTTAGCTAAAGAGAATAGTACAGCTGGTACAGAATGACTGTATTTGATATATTGTTCAAGTCACTAGGAAGAGAATCTCTCATAAGAGTGGGGTGAAACTATTTTTGCTCTAATAATTCATTCTGCCTTTGAAGTGAGGATCAACAATGGATTGTGGTGTGATGTTAGTGATAGATTTTAATGGAAATGGCACTAAACAGTATTTTTACTGACACAGGGGAAATGCTGGTATTAGTTTGTGATATTTGTAAAGCAACTGTGGAAACAGTATTAATGGTGCTAACAACATCTGAGTTATCAATAGGGGGTTGTACAATATAGTTGGAGCATCCAGATCTTTCTGTTCACAAAAGAACATATTTGCATTCTGTGGTTGAATAAAACTAGTCATTTTGTTTGATACTTCTGATCACTCATGAAGCACATGAGCATGAACTCTGTGTGTTTCCTTTCATGAGGAGAAGAGGAGTTGTGAATCAGTCATGGGAATAGCTGTAGGAGGAACAAGAGCCCTGCTGAAGCTGATTAAATTTTAGTCAAGGACTGTGATGCTGCAATAGTACGTTGTAAATTACTTTATGACTACCCTTTCCACTTGGATTATTCAAAATATGAGTTGTTACCAGATCAGAAAGTGCACTTCTATTTAGGTTATTTGTTTCCAGAACATGAAATAAATTTACTAATTTAAATTGATCTACTTTGCTTGCTTAATGCCGACAAACTCAGTTTAAAGAATGTCATGTTATGAGGTAAATCAGAGGTAGGAGAAGAGGAGCAGCAGGACTAGCCTGGTAGAAGTGTTTAGCTGAGGTAACTAGCTCCCACCTATAGATGTCAATGGATTTCCATGGGGGTGGTTGTTCCTTTGTGTTCTCCTACATCAGAATAATATTTTTTGTTCTGAGGTTTTATGTCCCAAGCTTCAGTCCGTGGCAGATTTTACAAGACCACATTACATGCTTCTAGTAAACTGGGTTCGGAGGTCATACAAACTTTTCTTATTTTGAAGTACAAAAGCACCTTTGTTTCATTTCTACACAGCCTGGATAGGGTGGGGTTTTTTCATAAGGAAATTTCCCCCCCCTGAAACAGACAAATGAGAGTAGAACAATAAGACAGGCAAGATAAAATTAAAATCAACACTTTTTTCAGTGTAGTCAACAGTTTAGTTTTTTTTTATTTCCTCAGCCTTTTCATGTTGAGCTGAACCCCAATATCATCTTACCAGTTTATATTTGTACTTGGAAATATTTCTGGGAAGCAGAAAAACCTAAAGCAAGGCAAGCTTTGTCAAACCATGTCAAATTAAAAAAAAGTAATTAATTTCATCCCTTTCATTCCATTCCTCCTTAATTACATTAATAGTACTGCACTTAACTCTTTTTCTTGTTCTGTTTTGCCAGTTTTCACACACTTAATTCCCCATTCATTAATTGCTTCATTGTTTAATTATTGTAGATGGTCTTTCAACTTTCTTTCCGTTAACAGAAATACTGGGGTAAGAAGTTAGACACTACATTTATTTCATATATTAACCACAGGAAAACATTGTATGTGTGCTGCTCCTACTAGTTGGATCTCTGTACCCTTGCTTTGTGCGGGAGTGTATATTCTAAATCAAGAAGTCAATGATACACAAGGCATTTCTCGGTCAATATTCCCTTCCAAAAATTAATTGGTCTGGTGGTGCTGCAAATGGTAAAAGACACAGTACTGAAAATAAAGCAATCAAGAAGTCATAGGAAGCAGAATAGCACAGCAGCTATTTTTAGCTACTTTTATTTATGATTCTAGCTGTATTTTTTAATGATTTTTAAAAACCCAGTAAGCATTCTCCCGTTAAAAATGAAAGAATGAGCATTATTTTCAGAACTGACATAATCCACTTCTGAATGATTCCTAGCAACTTTAAGTGGTATTTCTCTGTCATAAAGGAAATATTCTACATCTCTTTCAAAATACATATGTTCATGTGTGAACGATGTGTTTCAGTCACACCTGTCATAATTCTTTTAAATAGTTTAAAATATAATTAAGTGTAATAAGTCTGCTAGCATTTTTAGTGACAGAAATACTTGTCACATCATGCTAGTGCTATTTAACAATATTTATCTAACATAACATCAAAGTAGATTTTTATGGAATTAAGAGGTATTTAAATTCCATTTTACATGAGGTACCATATGCCCTAGTCAGTAATTGTATTAAAGATGCTAAGACTGCAAAGCAAGCTTATTAATTTAGGGCACACCAAAATTAGCTGCGTTGTCTTGATCCATCTCTTAGTGATCATTGGTATCTTAATGTATTGTTCAGTTCACTCCACAGGACCATCATGGCAGAGGGAGGAGAAGCATTTAGTTGCCCTGCCATGCTCTGCAGGCCCTTTTAGACGTGCAGGAGAATTCCTGGTGTCTTTGTGCAGCTTTTAGCAGTGTTTTCTGTGAGCTGAGTGCAGCACATGGTCTTTGGGACAGTTATTGTAGTGTTGGCAATTCAGCCATTGACTGGGTGTGATTAGATATCTGTGTATTTAACAGAAGGTTTTCAAAAGTTGGGTTTTTAAACTGCAGCAGTAAACAGTGCACATGTCAGTAATCATGCCAGGTGAGGCATTCAGGTGTGAGGTGGAGGTGGGCACCTGGTTCCACTGCCACATTTCCGTTCAGCACACAACTGCCCCTGCCTCGGGACAGCCTTTTGTGACTGAAAGGTGTAGGGGCCACTTGGATCACCTTTAAGAAGTAGGAAATGGTATCACTCCTTTTTCTTGAAATAAAGTTATTACTGATTTAGTTGATTTGGATTTTTTGTTGATAAAAAGACCTGTCTGTAAGTGAAGAATAACCAGATGTGCAGAATTCCATAAAAATACAGGATAACCACAGAAATAGCTGAAAATACTTCTCTGGTTCTTTGATAATTCTTTCAACTGAACTTAATTCAAGCTGGTTTGCCTAACAGGGTTTTTACTTACTGGTGTAGAATCTGCATCATCAATTTATATAATTGGATGTCACTATTTTAAATTTTAGATACCATCTTAAAGCACTAGATGAGTGTGCAATTCTTCTCCTTGCTTGTAATCTTTCCATTCCCAAATTGCATTCCAAAAATGCACCCTCTTTGCAGGCTAAAGACTAATTGTGCTGGATCTCCCAGATCCTTTAGGTTCTTTCTGCTGTGGAAGTTTTTGTATCTTTCTGTTTGGGTAATGATAGGGAATGGGGCTGGCAAAGAGGGAGGCTGGGAAGGAAGATTGCAAAGAGTGAAATTTCCTCCATCCTCCCTACTCCCAAGTTGGAGGTTATTTGAAATCAGTCCTGCCTCTTCCCATCTCATCTACAGCAGTTGGCAGCTTTTTATATCCCAGAGAACATTTCTTGGTCATTGGAGGGCACAGGTAACGGAGGACCCATAATAACTGACTTCCTGAAATTGGGAGAGCAGGAAAGCAGGTCACTAACGTGCAGCTGAGCACATGAAACCACATCAGCCTTGGTTTCGTGATACAAAATGTATATATTGCAAGGCTGTGTAGTACCCTACTTTTCGCTCTCTTTTTTTAAAATATATTTTAATTTTTACAGGTTTTTGAATTCTAAAAACTGAATGTCCTTTAGATATACATAGGTGCTTTTCCTAATGTGTTTCCTGGATGAAGAGGAAAATGTGCCATAAAATAGAACAGGAGACGTAGTATTTAAAAAATAGCTGTACTCGGAGAACTATTTATTTTTTGGTTGACGGATTAAAATGGAAATTATGCTTAGCTAATGAGGATAAAACCCTTAAACCTTGCTCAGTTTTAAGTTTGCTTATCTTATAACAATGTATTCATGGTAATTTCTATATGAGCAGAGTTATATCTTTAGGCACAGATACATGGCCAAGAATATCTGTTTTCTGCTTAATCAAACCAAAATAATCTTCTAATGCTGTGTTAGGATCTGGCCTGTGGCATGAATAAGAAAGTGGTATCACTAAATGTCACAATATTGATTACAATTATTACCTCTAAGAAAGGGTCACATAAAATGTCTCAGGCTCTGTGAACTCTGTGGTGTGAATGGTTCCTGATGAGATTAGCGATAAAGATGTCAAGACAGGAAGAGCTACGAGATGATGTGTTGTGCTTACAGGGCACTGTTTGACGAATGGGTTTTGAAGTAGTCTGACAGTAACCATTGCAGAGGACTAGCAGTTTCTTTTTGGGTAGAGTACAATTTGGAAGAAAGGATGTGATTATTAATTTCTTTCCTGCTCTGGATGTAAAGAGAGGATTGCCGTTTGGTTTTGAGGAACCTTGAAAGACAAATGCTTTTCATATATTTGTAGCATGGCAGGCAAAGAAACTATTCTAGGAATTATGAGGAGAATGAGAGCTTTCTGACATGCAGAAAACTGCTGTGTTGCGTGTATGATGATGTGTTTATTATTGAGTTAATCTCAATTTAAAACTTTGAAGCTGTCAGTAAGAATTAAATTAAATATTCTAAAATAAGAACAGAAAAGGAAAATAGCAGTTCCGTATTACATTTAAAGAATTATACAATTGTTTCTTAAGAGTTCCTTGGTACTTTTAGATAACCTCAATCTCAGTGGCACTCAGTCTCTGAGGCATGTACCTAGGACTTGATATCAGACCGTGCAAATTTCAGTCACACGGGCGACGCAGCATAAACTCTCTTTAAAATTGATTAAGAACAGTCCAGTAGCTGAAGAACGATTTTCAAATGCAGTGTTAATGAAGTCTGACAGTAGAAAAGAGTTCCTTTCATAGTGCCCTCCTGTTAATTCCCTACGAAATGAGTGTGTGCTGACACCTTGCTGCAGACAGCCGTGTGCCAGGGTGCTGCTGGGGCTGCAGAGCAGCGGTTCCCGCAGGTGCTGCGGAGGAGCCGGGCGGTGTCAGGCCAGCAGCGTGGGCTGAGGCCGTGCAGGGAGGACTCAGCAGAAGGTAGTGCTGAAAATGGGAGTGGATTGCTCTGAGGTTCCTGTGTGGCTGCAACCCTAAGAGCCTCGTCTGGTTTTGCTAATTTAGCTACATAACTTTGAAATATGTTGTTCAGAGTCTCTCTCTTGGTAACTACGAACAAATAATCCCAACAGTCTTGCAGATAGTAAAATGATTTTTGTAGTTTCAGTGTGGTACTTTTACTGACAGTTGGTAGAAGCAGCTTAATAAACTGCCTAAGCAATTGGCATGCAGTGCGAACTTCAGTTTTACTCTCTGCATCTTAAAAGCATTAGATGTTTCTTCCAATTTAATATCTGCATAATAGATACGGATGGCAGGATATGCTGCTGCCAGGCAGCTCTCAGCAGCCTTTAACAGGCTACTGTAGACTTCCAGAGCAACAGCGTATTCCACTCATGCTATTTGTCTTGTGCCAAATATGCTGAGGCCCAGTTTTGCACGAGGCACTAATAAAAGTTGTGCTTTGGGCCTGTTTTTCCCCGTCTCTGCAGGCCGTGGTTGGGGCCCAGGGTGGAACAGGCGTCATGTGAATGGGATGTGACTCACCTCGCTCCTGCTCCCATCCTCACTGGTTTTTGCCCTGCTGCAGCAGAGGAGTCCTCCAGCCTGCCTCTCCCTCTCTCTTTTTTATTATTATTTTTTTTAATCCTTTCACTAATGTTCCTCCTGTTGTAAAGAACAAGACGGAAATTCATTCTTGGACCATTGCTGCTGATTTCCTCCGGTCAGGGAATCAGTAGAGGAGGACCATTATCCCTGAATTTCATACAGGCAGCTGTGGAAGACAAAAACTCCCTGTTTATGCTGGGTATGGTAGTTCTTTGGTCTCTTGTGCAGTGTATGTGCGGTCCGTTTTTTGGCAGGTATTCTACAGGCATGTTACATTATTTCCTCTCCTACCTTGATGCCTTCTCCCCCCGTGGGTTACTCTCTGGAAATGTTTTTTCAGCTCTTGTATGTGGTTGCTGACGTGGCACTTCAATTTGCATGTTAACATAGTTGATCTTTTCAGAAACCAATTTTAAATGGCTGTTCAGTTGTTGTACATATATGGTGAGCTGATAACACAGGCCATTTAAAACTGTGTAGAATATCTGAATTAGGAATATGCCTGCCACACTCCTATTATTTTGTCTTTGTTCTAGAAGGGAACAAACAATTTACAGCTTTTAGGCTTTGACAGCTTTTAGCACTTCCCTGGATGCAGTGTAAAATAGTTTCTTTATGCTGCTGTCCATTACCAACTCCCTCAATTTTCAGTGAGGCTGGACATGTGTTTCTCTTGTCAGAGCTCAGTGTGCATCCTAAGCAAGGCTGTGAGTTTTGTGGAAGCCAAGGCAGCCCTTTCTCAGCACCTCTGACTCGCTGAATTCAGTCTTTGGCTAAAAGGTCATTCATGTGAGCTCACACATTTCAACCTTAAGAAACAGAGGTGGGGGTTTTGTTGCTTGTGCTTTTTATTTGGCTTTTAAAAGTTCCAGTTCTCAAATCTGTTGATTTAGGAACCTGCCCCTTTCATTTTCTTCTGGGCTAGAGGTACACACTAAATGTGTGAGGCATTGTGCACTTTTAACTCATCCTAAGAAAGAGACTGTAAGTCTACAGTATGTCCACCAGAACCATGCAGAGAACAGATATTTTATCTTAGAATTACATAATCCTGTGTGAATTAAATTTGAGGTAAAATACTGTTCCAGTTGGTTATATTTAAAATACTACCAACTGGAACAGTATTTTTCCTCAAATTGTAAATACAATCAGCAAGCTGGATTTTTTTGTTATCTTTCTCTCTGTTTTGTACTCTGTACTCTGTCTTTGTACTCTGTCTTAGTACTAATGCTTCAAAACAAACAAACAAACAAAAATCCAATGGTCTGGTATTGTCAACATGGTTGGGTTATTTTTCATTTTCCTTTTCATATAAGTGCAACTGCTTGGGGCAACTCACTGTCAGCACCTGGCTCTCCTGGAGGTTTCCTGACCATTTCTGTTTTCACTAGAGCTTTCTCAGTTGAGCCTGTACCACAGTCTGTTGGCTTCATTGTCCTCTTTCAAAGCCAACCTTGTTGTGTAATTGCCTTACAGTGTGTATATGCTCTTGATTGAGAGGGCTTAGGTACATAGCTAAACCTTTTTAAAGCTGTCCTAACTTGGGGGTGGTTAGAGTGTAGGAAAGAAATGTCTGCTTTTGGTCATACCTGCAAAAGATAAATAAAGTCTCACAGTGTTTTCACTCTTGTCCACACTACAATATAATATGAACATAAATTGTGAGCCCTTATTGTCCATGTGGCAACATGTATATTATGCTGCAGGTCCCCTTTTCTGCCCTGAAATCTTGTCACTGTCTAAAGATACACAATGGCTACCAAGAGAATAAATCTCTGTAAAAATACCATAATTTCAAACTTTAATGGAAGCTGTAATGTAATAAGGAAGGCTTTAAGCTGGGACAAATAGTTCTGGGTTGTTTCCTTCCCACACAGGTAGCACACTCTGATTCTTTTTCAGGTGACAATATTATTAAATAGAATGACCACACATCCATGCCCTTTGCTATTCCCCAATTTGCACTCAAGCTGGCTGTCCCTCCACTCAGTTTGGTATAAGATGGTGTGCCCATTGCCTTGAAGTCAGCTGTGAGGCTTCAACCCAACGTACTTCTTCATCACTGTTCAGGAGTGGTGCATGTTTGAAGGAATCAGAAGATACGTCTCATGTAAATGTAGCTTAATGAGCTTTTGCAGTGGTTTGTGGATAGGTTGAATTTTGGTGGGTGGGTTTCTGCAAGGACAGTGAGGTCACCCTGGTGGGCTGCTGTGCTCCTCTGTGTCCTATTTTACACTGTGTCTATTCGATAATACCAATATGTACTTAAAATTCCAGAAAGAGAAATTCCACTAAGTTTTTTAGCACTTCTTTATTTACATTAAATAACTGTATCTTTAGGTGCTATTACTTTCTCTAGTATGTGCAGCAAAATAACTGTCATCATTTCTATTTATGTTTTTGTTTATCTGGTAGAAAAGAGTGGTGGAACAGCTTCGGAAGAATTTGATAGTGAAGCAGGAACAGCCAGACAGTAAGTTTCAAATACAGCCACTGGCACAGTCAGAAAACAAACTACAGACACCACAGCCACAACCACTACAACAGCTACAGCAACATCACCATCAACAGCAGCAGCAGTCCACTGCACCCTCTCCAAACGTGATAGGATCACAGGTAAAAAAGCTGCGATAATTCTTTTCTTTGCTAAGGGTGAAGTTCAGTAAGAATTGAAAAAAAGGCGAGGTGCAGAGAGAAAACTGCAAACTTTCACTTACGCTTCTTAGTGTACCAGGACGAATTTCTTCTTATATGAATTTCCAGGTATGAGTCTTTTGGGGATTTTTTTGCAATAACCTCCTATACTGTGTTTAAAAGTTGAATCATAACCTCACAAAAAAGAAGGGTGGCAGTATCACCTTTCTTAAAAATAAATGAAAGTTTAGCAAATTAACCTGTCTTTTCCATAGTTAGATGAATGATTGTCTAACCATAGCCAGCAGGTCTCAAGAAACAGTAAATACTTTACACACTGTATGAGGTGTATGATTAAAATCCTTTATTTGTAAAAGACTAACAAAATGCCCACTGGATCAGTGAACAAAATGTAAGAAAACAGTTTCCTTTTCTTTCCGTTTGGTTCTTTTTAAACCAATGTAACTCATATCAAATAATACTTATTTGAGTTTTCAAGGATTTGTCTGAAAGTGCACATTGTTAATTTCAGAGTTTAAGTTTTAGAAAGTAGTGTCTTTATTAGGAAAGTAAACTGAATTTCAGTACAGTATAGAATTAGAGACATAATCTCAGAACTCAACAGAGGTCTACTTCCATTTAAAATGGATTTTCAGATTTCTCCTGTTCAGATACAGTGATCCCGCGTTACTCGCGGGCTGTTGGGTCTGGCCCTCTTCACACGAGTCGTGGAATCCGCGAGGATAGCGATCCCACTATGTAGTCGTGTATGCCATGCTTGTAGCCACACCCCCTCCCCTAATAAGGTCTGGAGGACGGTCCTGAGTGCGGGGCTTGTTTTAGATGTCTGGCTGTGCTGCATTGGGGGGCGGCCGGTGTGGTGCAGGAGCGGGGAGTCCCGACGTGGTGCGAACGGCGGGGCTGGGGGCCGAGCAGACTGGGGTCACAGCAGGTTCTGTGCACGCGCCAGGTCCCTCAACAGTGAGTGTGTGGTCATGCAAATTACGGATCGCGACTATGCGGAGGATCACTGTATTTGAAATCCTGAACGTGTGCTAATAAAACAACTAGAAAATGCAGGGAGGTGATCTGTAAAAAGAAGTGTATGTGAGGTCTTTTTTTCCTGTCAATACAGTCGTAGGAGTTCATGTTTACTGGTACGGGCAGATGGCAGGATTCACCCTTGAAGTTCACTTTATGCACGTTGCAGTGAATCACACCCACAGCTTTGACCAATTGGGATTCTCACTTTCTCTTTTCCTGAAAGCAGAGGAGGAAGAATGTTAGTCCTCTCATTATCTCTGCAAGTCAGTTTGGATGCACTCTGAAATGTATTTGTGAGGCTTAACTAGTTGTGTTTTTTAGAAAACAATATGTATTGAAGAAATGAAACAAATTTAATGAGGGAAAGGACATTTCTGAGCAACAACATCAATATCTAAAATTAAACCAGAGCAAATAGGTAAAAATTACTGAGTCCTAAAGCAAACAATGGCCTTAACTTCCAGGTGGTCTTCTGGGTTGTAAAAATTGAGGTTTTGTTCAAAGTTAAAGAGCCCTCTAGTGAAACAGTCAAAACACTGCTACACCCTTCTGGCTACCATGTAGTTCTTGGAAAGTAGTTACAAACTGAAAGGCAGGTTGTCCTGTCACTTGGATAAATAAACCAGCTTTTGTCCTTAGGACTTCTCTATTTTTATTTATATTTATAAAATTCTGAATTACTCTTACATGTTTCTGCACACATTTTGCATCTGAGGTTGTACCTCTGTTGTGTTGCCTCTCAATCTCTTTCAGCAAAGGAAAATCAAATATTTTCTCTCTAGAATGATTTTTTGTGCCTACTTTTGTAAATAACACATTTTTGAAGGCTGTGTCAGTAAAGGGAATGCTTTCAATTATTATTTTTAGCATAATCAAATTTAGGAATATGCCACCTTAACAGTGACATTTTAAAATATTTAATGTAGTCCAGTAAGAAGGGCTTTAAAAATTTTCATGAAGCAACAGCTGAAAAAGTCATATTATTGCAATATTCTGTGAAATGATGCAGACTCACTGTGAGTGCCACTTCAGTATGAATTCATACATTGACTACCTTTTAGAACAACCAGGATAATTAATGCTCAGCAGAGTAACTGGGACATTGAGGCTCTGTGATCTTCTGACTGAAACTGCACTCTGAGTACTTCTGGATTTAATGGAACCCTTTGAAAGAGTCAGTCTTAAATGATTGATTACACCTTTCTTTAAAATGTTTATGGTTGAATGTAATGCTTGAGGAAGTGATACCATGTTACATCTCATTGGAAAAGCCTGGATTATGTTACTGCATTATGGGAATGGAGCCTTGTGTGAATTTTTTTCACGCTTGGGCATAATCAACAGTTAGGGAATACAGTTTAAGTATCATGAAATTAAAGGTATGAAGGTAAACGTGTTTTTGTTTAAGGAAACAATGTTGATGAAAATACTGAAGAATCCAACTGGAAATATTTTATTGGAAAGAAGAGAATGGCCTTGTATGATTAAAGTCAAGCAGTCTATATCAGGCATATTCAAAACATGAAAAAGACTGCCTGGTTCCTGGTGTTCCATTTTAACCTCTGTAGAGCCTAATGGTGACATCAGGAGGGAATGGTGGTTATTCAGGACCAAGAGCATCTGATCATGCCCATAACTTCTGAAGATGCAGTGCCATTGGATTTCTTACACCAAAGAGAACAGCTTTAAGATCACTTGCCATTCTTTTGAGTCACTTGTCATGAGTTTTCTATTCACACTGTGTTCTGATTTTATGCGGAGACTCTCACCTTGTTGCTTTTGAATGAGATTTGTAATGTCTGTTTTCCTTAGCGTCTTAGAAGACAGGACATTTTAAAACAAAACTATGAAATAATAGTTGTTTCAACTTTGGAATTTGTGGGCATAATTTATTCAGGCATTTCAGATAAATGCTGGCACTATGTGATTCAAAACCACTCTTTTCAAAAGAGGCCAAGAGCATCACATATATGTTCCAAAACTGGACTATTCCACGAAAGTTTAACTTAATTGCCTGCAGCTGGACAGACTAACAGCCAACTCTGACAACTTCAGGACATGCCTGCTGATACTCTTCGGAAAGAATTCAGTGCTAGATAACTCTATGTATGGCTAAAACTGAGATTGAGATGCCCAAAATAAAACCACATTTTTGTTTTAAAAGAAACTATATTATTAATGTTTTTTCCCTCTTCCTCTGACTGTGAGGACCACTGTAACTGAAGTTTCCATTTGAAAACTAGAGTTTTACTTAGTGAAATGCTGGTATGTTTCATAAACCTCCACCTTATAGATCTGATACTGACAGTGCTTGTTTGGAAGAAATATGAAACTAAACGATCCAAAATGCATATGCCACTAACACTTAACTGTAGTTTTCTCAGGACTTTGTTTGGAATCAGTGTGCAATACTACAGATAATTAAAATGGACTGAACAGGTGCCTCAAGTGAGAATGCTTTCTAGTTATGTATATCCAGTTTTCAGAGGTGTAAGATAATTTCCTTGTTTGAACAGCAGGTGGATAGGCTCAGAGCTGCCCTTCCTTTCTCATATTGTCTATTGTTTCTGCCTGTGTCCTGTCTTGATACGGAATGTCTCTGTCTCTTACAGTGTATTTTCTGTTTCCCTTAGAAAACTGTAACTACAGCTTCTATGATCACCACTAAGACACTACCTCTCGTCTTGAAAGCAGCAACTGCGACCATGCCTGCCTCTGTTGTGGGTCAGAGACCTACCATTGCCATGGTTACTGCTATCAACAACAATCAGAAAGCAGTCCTGAGCACTGATGCCCAGAATGCACCAGTCAACCTTCAGACAACAAATAAGGTCACGGGGCCAGGAGCTGAGGCAGTCCAAATAGTGACAAAAAACACAGTAACTTTGGTAAGCATTTCATGTGTTTGCCCTGCAGATATGTGTGGGATTGGTTAATAAGAGGACTGTTGGAAAAGAAACAAGCCAGGTGTTTGCACAGAAAGGAGGTTAGTAGGGACATGTTGTGAGTCTTCACTAGTTCACAGGTTCACAGGTTATTCGGAGTTGGAAGGGACCCACAGGATCATCTAGTCCAACTCCCAAGCGAACGCCCACCCAGGGATCTGGCCTGCAAATGTGGAACCATGGGCGCCACGCTCCATCCATCCAAGCCTCCTGTGATCTAGGCCATGTCACGGAGCTCCTCATCCAGTCTTCCCTTAAACACCTCCAGGGATGGCGACCCCACCACCTCCCTGGGCAGACCATTCCAATGAGAGATCACTCTCTGTGAAAAAACTCTTCCTAACATCCAGTCTAAACCTCCCCTGGCGTAGCTTAAGGTCATGTTCTCTTGTTCTGGTGTTGACATGGTTCAAATTGTAGTCTACAAGAGAAGTATCTACTCTCCCCATGGGTTGTTTTATGGAACCATGCTTTGCTTTATAGAATTAAATCAGTGCTATCATCACCTGTGTAAAGTTTCCCCTGTTACTACATAATTGTTAGTCATGAAGCAGCAGAGATTGTTTTGCCTGTACCAATCTATATGGCTATGTTCTGCAAAATTCCTACTCTTCTCTTTGGGAAAAGGTACCAGACTTTCTTCATTTGACCAGTTTGAGTTTATATCTTTCTTTTTTTTTTGAGTCAATCTCTTGTTCCCTTTGCATGATAAAGTGTCTGGTGTTAGGCACATCCCTTGACTCTGCTCACTACCATGTCTTCACTCAGCACTTTTTCATACAGATATACGGATACTATTTCTTTAAAAGCATGGACATATAAATATTGCACTTTGGTTACATCAGACATTCTTCTCCAGAATAGCTAGCAACATAGAAATAAAAGAAGCAGTGTTTTAGATTTGGATTATATAGGCTTCTGGGTCTGGGATGCAGGCATGTTGTAGCGTCATGATAGGGAAATTTTACTTCTGAAGTAAAAGCTGTGGCTTTACTAAATATAAATCCAATATATCCTTATTAAAAAATATAGTTTAATAATGAAAACGGAAGTAATTTTGCTTCCTAATGAGGCATATGTTTGTGATCAGAATAGAGAAGACTATTTTAGTGGAGTTTTTTCTACTGCTCTCTTTTCCTGTGTCATCCCTGCACTGCTCTCATCTGTCCTTTGTGTCTGTGCTTCATTTCTTTGCAGAATAACTTACTTAGGTTTGAGGAGGTGATTCTGTTTTAATTATAGTCCATGGTTTATGTTTCCATAGAGAATTTCATCAAAAATATCAGAACGTTTTTTCAATCATTAATTAATCAGTACAAGACCTTTTTGAAGAAAATTGCAATCTATGTGGGTGGACAGAAGTACAGAAGGGCGTGAACTAACATGGACATTAATTTCAGAGAATCTCCCCAGGTATTCAGGGTACCTGGTAGTGCTGTTCAGTGGTTAATGACTGCTGATTTCAGTTAGACAGGGGAGTATTTAGGATGCCTTGAAATCAGGTCTCAATAGTTTCAAAAGAATGTCCTACTATTGAGAATCGCAAGTTGTGTATTTAGAGCCCCTTGTAATGCCATTAATATTGCCAGAAGAGTTGTAGCTTCCAGGTGTTTGCTATTTGCATGAGGTACTCTCTCATTCTTCTGTATGCCATTCACTGTGAAAGGACTGTGGTTCATATAGCTGGACATTAAAGTGTGTTACTATTTTCTGTCTGTTGTAAAGTCAGTTTTTAATGATTAAAACAAAAAAGAGTTTCTATTATTTTCAAATGAAATAATTTTAGATTGCAGAATACGGTAGTTGGTACAGTTGAGCTAAAAGGAGAGATGCCTGAATTTATGAAGCAAGGTGTATAAGGAGTAGAAAGTAAGATTAGCTTTGTCTTTAATACATTTCCAATTGTTTATACATTTCCAACTGTTGCTGTGAAAAATTATTTACAGGGCGAAAAACAGAGGATATCAGGTCTGAAGATACATTCAGGATGTCTGTTTTGGTGAACAACTTCAAACCTATTTTCCTCTTACTGAACTGTCTTATGTTCTTACAGCAGGTTCAGGCTACGCCTCAGCCCATAAAAGTGCCGCAGTTCATCCCTCCTCCCAGACTTACTCCTCGTCCAAATTTTCTTCCACAAGTGAGTATACAGAGAACAAACAATAGAAGAATGAAATTATAGCACAGATAGGAGATACTTTCGATGAACATTGTGTTGGTGTTTGTTGCTGACCTCCCGGAGGCAGTTCATCTTCAACAGGCTTGGAAATGATGCCAAATTTGAGAGTGTAGTCAATATTCTTGAGGGCAGTGCTGACATTCAGAGAGTCTTAGACAGGAGAAGAGGAATGGTCAGCAGGAATCTCTTGCACTTCAGCATGGAAAAAGGCAAAGTCTTGTGCCTAGAGTGGACTAAGTGCATCGGTGCAGGCTGGGGACTGACTGGCTGAGGAGCAGTGTGGTTTAAAAGATCTTGGTTGACAGTAGCTAATCTAGTGGTGTGCCCTAGGTGTGCACTAGCAACATATTGGGCTGTACCAATAGGACCACAGCCAGTGGATTAAGGGAAGAGATTATCCATCTTTCCTCAGCAGTCATAAAACTGGATCTGATAAACAGCATGCAGTTTTGGAACCCCTGGCTGATAAATTTGGGTGAAGCATGGGAAGGAAGGCCACTGTGATGGCCAGGTGGGCAGGAGCAGATGAGTTGTAAAGGCAGGCTGAGGGATCTGGGCTTGTCTAGGTTGGAGAAGAGGCTTTCGAGGCACCCTAACAGCAGCATTCCTTCCAGTATCAACAAGGAGATAAACAAGATGTGGACATAGGTGCTTGGCAGGAGAATGATAGGCAATGGTCACAAATTGGAACAGGGAAAATTTAGACTGTATATAAAGAAACAATTCTCTCCTTGAGGACAGTTAGGGGCAGAAGAGGCTTCTCAGACATATTGTGGTATCTCCGTCCTTGAAGTTTAGTAAGATCTATCTGGACAAAGCCCTGAGCAACCTCGGCTGCATTTAGTGCTGGCCCTGCTCTGAGCAGGAGGTCGAATGAGAGACCTCCTGAGCTGCCTCAGAGCCTGTAGGAGTTTGTGATGATGAAATTTGTGTATGAGGATTATATATGATCTTATTTGCATCAAATAAAATGAACCCATGGAACAGATACCAGTAAAATCAAAGCATCACCCGGGGACTTAAATTGCTGTAATTGTTGTTTGCTGCTCATGGGTGAAAAAGGAAAAACAAGATGTCTCTGGATTGTTCACAAGTATTTCTTGTATTGCAACAGAGTGAACTCTGTTTGAAGCTGAGCAGTAAAACTTCTGGTTTACTTTATTTTTATGTTTTGGGAAGGTCACAGATTGTTTCTTTATTTAAAAAAATATTGGAGGAACTCTTTCATTTGTAAGAAATATGTGGTACTGTGAATAAAAGTCTAAATATTTTGCAAAATGAAAAAGGGAAATATCTACTGGTATCTGAGATTTGGGGATGGTGAGATCTGTTGGAATGTGACCTAGTAAAATGCTCTATGGTGTATTAAAGGTGGATAGGGCAATAGCAGTCAAATAAGAAAAAATGTTGTTTTCAAAGTAATGTGTTCTACTTCTGTACTCTGTAATGATATGATAAGTACAAACTTTAACATTGGACTAGAAATATGCACGTGATGATGGAGTTGTGGAGGATCCTTGTGACTTTTCTTTCACTTGCCTGTAGCCTTCAGTACTTTCAATGAGGGATTGATATATAATCTTGTCAATTTTTTGGCTTAGCAAGATTGGTTGTGCAGGTGTCTAAATAATGTACAGAGTTGACAGAGGTAACAGATATTTGCTGAAAAAAATAATTATTTATTTCAAGACACAATCAACTGTTCATAACTTCTTGGAGATTCAGTAGAGAGCCCTGAAAGACACTTTTAACATGAGCACTTCAGCTGTGCCTGTAAATATTACATGGGTGTTTTGGCTTGCAAAACCAATAAGTTAATTTAGGTACAGATAAGACACTTGACAATAAACATTAAATATAAGTGTCTGTGCATCCAAATACCATTTCAGGGACAGTGACTGCATATGGAAATGTTATGGATGAGTTTTATGTAAGTAGGCTTGAAAATGTGGCTTTTTTTCCTCATAACATACTTAGGACACTATTCTAAAAATTACATCATCTAAAAAAATCAAGTAATTTCCTGCAGATTATACAGATTGAATTGACAGTAAAAATGTCCATCTGAAATACTGATATACGAATCTCTCTTTTTTCCCCCTGTTTTCTTCTTTTATTTTTGTAGGTTCGACCTAAACCAGTTGCCCAAAATAACATTCCTATTGCCCCTGCACCTCCTCCCATGCTTGCAGCTCCTCAGCTTATTCAGAGGCCTGTGATGTTGACAACAAAGTTCACACCCACCTCTTTACCCAACTCTCAGAACTCCATACATCCAGTTCGTGTAGTTAACGGGCAGACAGCAACCATAGCCAAAACTTTCCCCATGGCACAGCTCACCAGCATCGTGATAGCAGCACCGGGTACCAGGCTGGCTGGACCTCAGACTGTACAGATCAGCAAACCAAACATTGAAAAACAGGTACAGATACAGTGTCTACTAATGCAAGCTACTGGGTTTATTGCCTTACTCTGCAGGTTTGGAGAGGCCGACAACCAGGGAGAAATTTTCAGTGGGTACTGGAGATACTCATGTTCCAGTGACAGTACAAATTGTGGAATGACTTGCAGCTCTTGGGGTAGAAATTACCATTTCCTTTAATATGGGCCATGGTACCTTTTTCTCCTGCTTCAGTGTTTTTATGCTCCCCCTACTGTCTTCCCTTCAGTAGTTCATAAGCAGGCTACATTGTAGGGTTTGACTAGTGTCTTGGAGAACAAGTACAAACTGAAATACATGTTCATACCAAGCCTTTTTGTTTTTTGAAGGGTGGCTGTGTGAAAGGCAAAAATTGATCAAAATTGTAGGGATATTTAATGTGATAAATGTAGCCATTTATTTCTTGATGCCTTGATCTTGCAGTCTTGTAACTGGAGGCAAAATATACTTACTCAGCTTCTGAAGTCTAACAGTTGGATTGAGTGGAAGAAGACCCTCAGAAATAGAGAATTATGGATGTTTTGTTTTAAAGTCTCTCCCCAGAAAAGTTTTCTGTAAAATAAAACATTACTTTAGTCAATGTGGATTTCAACTGATAGTCCTTGCCATCCAGTTCAAGTAAAGCAATATTCTGTTTCACTTTTAACTCTTGTGTATATTGTATGTTAATAATAGTATAATATTTTATACTATATTACACACTATCTCTAACAGATAATATTTATATTATTTATATAGAGAATAGTATTTGTGTCACTTTTAACTCTTTCATGGACTAATGTGCCTTGAAGTCACTTTCTTTTTGCTTTTGAAATAATGTACGGAGACTATGGAAATCATGTGCCTGAAAGATATGCTTATGCTGAGTTTTGCTTATTAAGTCTCAAGGGTAGGTTCTTGCGTGTCATAGCTGTTATACAAGTTACTCAGCAACGTGTGCCCTCTTTGTGTGATTTGAAGTTGTACTTCTACAATATTCAGCTTTTGATGTCAGCAATATTGATTTGCTCTTTGAATAATTATTGGCAATTCAACTACTGAAAGACGTAACAGAAGAATAGTGGTAGTTCAGTAAGTGAGAAATACGAAATGCATGTGGCATGCAAAATGGTTTCAACACTGAAATCTTACATGGGATGAGCTTTCTTGAAGTATTTCTTAGTTTTCCCGTATCTTACAGAGACATTAACTCTTTAAGATGGTTGTTATTTCTTGTGTGGCCACGTGGGTTAATTGAATGGTGACAAAGCTGTTTCATCCTTTGTTAAATGAAAACACTTTACAGTGATCCATCTGTACTTCCTACTTCATTATTCCCGGTTTCAATACACAGTGGTGCTTTTTTCCCCGCTTTACCGGCTTGTTCTATATTAGAACAATACATTCCAGGGAAGATGGGAACCTTCCTGGAGTGGAAAGGAAAAAAACCACCTCCTTATCTACTTTACCTTTTGAATCAAAGGGGCTTGTGTTCAAAAAATGTAGGGAAAGGAAGCAACAATTATTTACATATGTATAGAGAAAAAAACAGTAACAACTGTACCAAGGAGAAAAGAAAAGCCCCCGCCCCTGCAGAGCCATTGGGGGCCAAATGTCCCATCAAGAGCCATTAGCTCTCCCGCCAAAACGAGTCCTCCATCCCACACTTGTTGAGGAATTCTGCCTTTTGTTTAGAGGATTTCACATCTCCCTTCCTCAGAGTTTGATAAGGCATGGTGGTTATAGAAAAATGCGATCTAACCCATGTTTACCCTATTTACTGCTACTCCCCAGCTTTCACTTGTCGCAGCACGTTTGCAGACCCGACTCCTGTGGTATTCGAGGGTTTACTGTATTTAACATTCCTCTCACATCAGGTTCCTCAATTAAGTCTTTTTTTAGTACACTACCTGTTTTAAACATTTTTCTCTGGGTCTGTGAAAGTATGTTTTGCTTTAACAGTCAAAGTAAAAAAATTTGTCCTTATAGTGATAAGAATGAGAAACACTTTCCTTTCAGACTCTTAAACCACACGTGGAAACAGAAGAGAAGCAAACAGAAAGCCGTACAGTTACTCCACCTGCTGCACCGAAGCCAAAACGAGAAGAAAATCCACAGGTATCAGAACACACTCAGAAGTTTCTTTTAAGAAAAAAAAGGACACTCTGTCCTTCAGAAAATATTTTTCTCCCTCTCTTCCCTCAAGACTACTTAACTTTAACATTCCGTACATTCCTGTTGGACAGCAGTAGTTGATAAGGCTACAGAATAAGAAATCTAAACACATATAGCACATTGCATTTTTCAGTTCTGGAATGCATGTGGCTTCTGAGCCTTTTGTAAGTGAGAAGATTGTAATTTCTCTGTGATGCTTCCTTCAAACAAAGGGCTTACATCACGGAGTTGATTTCCATTCCTTTGAGGTTTTAGACTCTGGAGTTGCTCTTAATGCCAAAGAAATGTCTTAATTTGCTTTATAAAATATTTCTCCTCCGGTAAGCACTATGGAAGGAGTCATGTATACTCACAGTCTGCTCAGGTTTTAGTCCAGTTTAGCTTGGGATGAAAAAGTGTCCAGAATGTTTGTTTTCTTAAAGCTTTCTGCTTTAAAGAACTTAGGAACTGACTACAGCTAAATGTTCTGCTACATTTGTTTCTGTCGATAGATTCAAACTGACTACTGTGTGAGCACTAACTGTTGTCAGTACAAATCCTGGTTTTTACACCTCTTCATTTCCTCCATTAAAATTAAAATCCTTTAGGAAAGCCATATCCCTTATCAAATGAGGAATGTAAGCCAGAGTTGCTCCTTGTAGTTTCACAATAGATGGAGAATGATCTTAAACTAGCCGTATTTTTCTGGCAGTTGAACTGTGTTGGTATTTACTAAGTGTCAATCACACAGTCGATTCAGTGCTGGACTGGAAGTAAAGACGCTGCTTTCTTGTTCTCAGTTCTGCCAACTAGCAATTGGCATTTCCTTATGTCTCAGTCTAGTTCCCATCTAGAAAACGGAGCTGTTGTCTATTCTTTATGAAGCAGTTTGACATACATGAACAAAAAGGGACTTATAAAGGCAAAATATTACTAGAAACATGTTTGTTGCTTAGTTACCTGTCAGCTGTCTTTAAAGGGCCTAAATGACATAACTCATTCTAACAGTTGGACTTCTAATGACCTTTTTCCTCTCCCCTCACAGAAACTTGCCTTCATGGTGTCTCTGGGACTAGTTACTCATGACCACCTGGAAGGTAGGTAAAACATCTTAGATTGGTTCTTGAGCTCCCTGTTTCGTGGTCATTATGAATTGGAAGTAAGGTTCCAAAATATCCCTATATTAAATGCAGTATTTACATGCACCATAGTACCCTTGGGATGTCTGTACTCTTAATCTAACTTAGTTTGTTGTGCATACATTTTTGTTCCTCTTGTTACATTGAAACAAAGCAATTACTACGCAGTGGATATAAGTGGTTGGGAAGAAGGTGTATGCTCCGATAGAAAGCAAGAAATCTGTGGAAACACCACTGCTTTCTGAACAACCTCTGGATCTGCAAAGATAATTTTACTGCAACCTGCATCTCGATTTTTAATTTATTTCATTATTTCGTGGGGCTGTAATTTGTAGTAAATTAGTTATAGATTGGTTTTATAGTTTAAATTTCTAATCCTATACAATGAAAGATGGCCTGTAGTTTCAGTGGCTTGCATGTTTTTGTAACCATGTATCAACAAGTTTACTAGGGGCTTTTTGTTTTAGATCCCAGTTACAATGACCATGAGTTTAAAATGTCTTTTTCATGGTAAGAAGATGGCAATCATTTCATTAATTAGTTGAGGGCTGTATTTTTTATTTATTGTCAGCTCTTAATTTTCAAACCTTCAGAAATTAGAAGTATAACACAGTTGGTAATATTTTGTATGAGTGGTGTTCTGTAGAAATCTTTACAGCTCTCCTCACGTGCAAACTGAATTCTGAGGACTTTATATAATGTCTGAGATCCGTTGTGTTCTAACTTGAATGCTTTGTTTTACAAGAAATCCAAAGTAAGCGACAAGAGAGGAAAAGAAGAACAACAGCAAATCCAGTGTACAGTGGAGCCGTTTTTGAGCCTGAGGTATTACTTTTTTTGCTGGGGAAAGCTGATATTATCTTTCTGGTCCTGTGTATCTTTCTGCCATGTTGCTGCCTCCTAAGCAATCTCAGTCACTACACAGGCAAACTATCATTTAGTTCAAAAGGCTGTTGCAATGACATGACCCTCAGATTTTTAACTAGTACTGTATATACATTGGGCTGTTCTTCCAGTACTTGTCTTTTACTGCCTACTCCAATGTAAAGCTGCTGTTAAATGGCAGTGTGTGCTGGTCAGTCCATGTGTCAGCCTGAAGCTGTCCAGATGTCAGTAGGAGTGTGAAAAAGCTTTCTTAAGCCATGCTATAGAAAACACAAAAGCCTGTCATCTCACTTAGGATTACTGTGCTGCTCCTCAGATAGTGCATATAGTTGTTGCCAAAAATGTTATCCAACAAAGATTGCTGTATTCTTCCCTGCAGCGCAAGAAGAGTACAGTCACGTACCTGAACAGCACAATGCATCCTGGGACACGTAAAAGAGGTGAGGTTTACTTACACCTGTCTCCCTGCCTTATGGGTCTTCCTCCATATTGCATTTGTAGTCCCTTCGTTGATTTGAAGACCAAAATGAGAAGGACTCTACAGTACTTAATTTGTCCAGTAAATTTCCATGGTAGACAAAGAACATGACTTCTAGGGATTAGCGTAGCAAGTTTTATTTTCATAAAACAAGTTTCATTACAGTTTCATTCTAAAAAAACCCACCTCTCTAGTTATAGCAGAAGTGAAAGGTGAGATGTGTGAACATCATTTAGTGGTATGAAGCTGCTGTCAAGATCCTCTTGTTAAGGACTAGATTGTATTGTTACTGTCAAGAAAAAGGTAGTTACGGAAAAAGTGTCTGTGCCCTGAATAGGAGAGGATACTTAGTGCGACAAAAGCCTTGTTCCCCACTGGGAGTAGAGATACGTCCTTCAAAAGGATTTACCTTGAACAAGAAAAGCTATTGTGCTTGTACTAGGTGCTTTTCTGCAACCAGAGTACCACTTGTCCTAACATGAGAGGTGATCTTTCGTATAGGTATGCATTATTATTCAGAAGAAATCCTTCTGTAGAACAAGTGAAATTTTAATACCTAGATTATGGTGAGTCAGAACACCATGGAAGAGAATATGATACCACTTTTTGTGCATGCCATCAACCACACAACACAACATGGCATCAACCACACAACAATCTTTATCTAACTTTTTATGATTTTCTGCAGTCCCTGAAGACTCATAATACCTTCTCTACTCCTGAGTTTGCTATCTAAAAAAATCTAATCTATCAGATTAAAAAAAAGCAACCCAACAAAAATTCCCACCTAGCCCTAACTGGTTCTGTCAACTTCTGGAGTTTCTGGCTGCAAGGTCAAATGTTCATTTTACATGTGCTGTTCCTGGTAGACCTTTTCAGTCCAGCAGGCAATGTGGCAAAGCTGACACTTCTGTAGCTATGCTGCTTTTGAATAAAAGACATGTCTCTACTGCCACCCCCTAATAATATTAAATGTATTGTTTCAAATTATTTGAAGCAGATTTTACAGAGTTTTGTATTTATTCTGTAGAGTAAATGTTCCTTCTTTTAGAAATGATTTCTTAAATTTTTAGAACTCATTGCGAACAATTACGGTATCAGTGGAAATGATTGCATGCTTTTGTACTTGATACTCTCTTACCCTGTTTTTGCAACTGACTATTAAACTTTCTGACTTTTTCCTCACACTCTGTTGTGAGCCTCAGCGTCAACACCAAATCAGTAGCACACATTTACAACTGACAAAAGGTTCGGAAGTATACATTTGTTTTGTAATTTAATCTAGCAATAAATTGAGTGAAAAGCTGTTGCAAGCATGTGCCCTTGAGAGCTTTAGTTTAATTCTACGTGGTGCTGAGCATGTCAGAAATTTCGGCCATGGACATCGCTATCAGAAATCCATTTCCAAGGACATACTTCTGGAACATATACAGACCTTAAATGCAAGGTTTAGCACGTTAATAGGTATAGACTGACACTCTGTTGACATAAGATCTGGGGAATTATTCCTAGATCCTAACTCTTTTATGTTTATAAATCCATAAATTACCCTGAAGAAGGGAGGCTGAAATTGCTGTTTCATACTGGGTTTTTTGCTGTCTTGCTTTGCATTCATAATTTTATAAAAATTGTTATGAACACACTTCGCACATTTGCTTGTGTAAAGGAGCATTTAGAAATTGTGCATAATCAAACATGCTTGACTGCGGAAGTCTAAGGAAGAGCTCAGCATTTATAGGGGGTTACAGTGAAACACTGCAACCAGTGATAGGTTAAAACTGGTAGAAGTTGTGGGTCAGAAACGAGACCTATTCTTGAAGTAACCTAATTTTAAAAGTATACCAGTGGAGTAGAAAATGCTGATCTGTGGATTAGAGAGTTTTAAAAAAGGGGAAGAAAATAGGGGGTTGGTGAGTGTTGGCCTCTGATAAAGGACTTAACCTTTGTGTAGATTTATGCTGGCACTAGGAAGATAGGGAGGTGTGGGATAACAGTAGAAAGGATTTAGTAATAGTTATTGTAGCTTCTCTCTAGCTTTAATGCCAACATGTTTTTCCTGAAAACTGAATAGCCTCATTTCTAGGAGTGGCAAGTGTCCCTATGCTGCTTCTGTGAGAATGATTCTTTGACCTGCTACAGAACTTACTTCTGTTTCCTTCTTAAATACATCTTTTAAATGTTCTTTCCTTGCAAAATTCTACTTAAAGATTTCTGTAAAATGTTTAATCTTTGCTTCTGTCCTTCCACTTGTAACTTTTATATTAACTTCCTCTCTGTGCTACATCATTTCCTTTTTCACGCTAGCCAATGAGGACCACTGGCCAAAGGTATGTAAGATCATTTTTCCTTTCTTCTTTTTTTTTTGTTTTTGTTTTTTTTGTTTGTTTGTTTGTGTTCCCTGTTGTTAATATGTAGGTCGTCCACCTAAATACAACACGGTGTTGGGGTTCGGGGCTTTGACACCCACGTCCCCACTGTCCAGTTATCCTGACTCCCCTGAAAATGAAAAGACAGAGACCACATTTACTTTCCCTGCAGCTGTTCAACCTGTGTCCCTGCCTAGCCCCAGCTCCACAGACGTAAGTAACTCTTGGGGAAGGGGTTACTTTTAGAAAGTTATGCAGAAACAGATACAAGGAAAATCATTGCAGAGTTTGTTTCTTTAGTCTCATCATAATTTTTCCTGATTCGGTGCAGTGAAACAGTCCACTGTTTTTTAACACCCTTCGTTTTTCCTCCTCCACCTATGTTGTTATCCTGTAGAGATTATTTATAACTCCTTCAGTGGACTGAAGCATCAGGGGTCACCAGGCATGCTAGATGAGCTCATTTCCTTTGTGCACTGTCTGAGATCTTGTCTGACTGACTTGAATCTGTTACCCATGAAAAAGAAGCGGTGGAAGAGGGTGGAGGGGGAAGAGGAGAATGAAAAACATTAGTTACAGACCATAATATCAAAAAGTTGCATTTCTGTAATGAGAGAAAGAGGGAAACCGCTTCATTGTGCAGCACAGCCAGGAGCAGCATCTGCAGCACTGATTTGGCAGAAAGTGTGTTGTGACTCTTCAGTGAGGGGATAAGAGTTGTCAGGAGTTGTTGTGTACTTTGATTAAAGTGCTTTGAACAACTCATATCTACAGGTCACAGTTTAAAAATAAAAAGATGTGTGCTTATTTCTTCATACCAGTGCTGCAAGCTCCTTCTGCAATCCTTTTAAAAAAAAAAGTCATTGTCCCATATAGTTGGGGCCCAACCATTTGAATCAGGCTTTAAGGAAGAGTTGGTAGTTTTATCTTCATCCATCTGTGATATAATTGCACTGCTGTAAGTACATAGACTGAGAGACCAACTCTACTGACAACACAGAGTAAGGAACAGAAGCCAGTTCCTTGCCTCTGAACTGCATTTGTTCTGCAGAAGTAACAGGAGTAGAAATAGTACAAGAATGTATGAGGCACTGAAATAAATAGGTGCAGTTCTGTTACCCAGGGAGTATAAATGTGAAATTAAAAGGTTCTCTTTTATGTAGTCACTCTTGAGAGCAGGATAGCACTTAACTGCAAACAGCCTTTCCTGACAGTCAGATGAATGGGACTGTGGAGCAGCCCCTCAGGGATAAGGTGGGACAGCTCCAACTCTGGGGACTTTGAAAAACAAGCAGTACAGATAACTTGCAAATATGCTGAAAAGCACATATTTTACATTGGCTTCAAGAGAAGGACTGGATAATGTGGTGGGGGTCTTTTCCATCTCTGATGTGTGTGTGTATTGCCAAGTCTTTTCCCACTGTGTAAGAGCTCTCAGAACAGTAGGATGAGTTGTTACCCTTTTTTCTGTAGTGCCTGGTGGCAGCCAGCTAATGCAAGAGTAATAAATTTCTGTATCTTTCAAATCTAGTTCTGAATGCCCTTAATTTTCGCAATTGCAATCATATTTAGACCTAGGTTCTGGATTGCTTTAATATTCATTAATTTATGAAAATTGAAGTGATTTAAAGGAGACAGTGGAAAATTACACATCAGGTAATAAGCATTCTCTCTTACCCGAACATACTGTAATGTAGCACAGTTACAATCTTTCCCCTTTAAGATCCTTTATAAATCCTCTTTATCATTTTCAGACAAGGCATTTAGTTTATACATATGCAACAGGACTAACATTTTTAAAGGGTTTAATTTTTTTAAAGAATTTGATACCGAAGTCCCATTCAATGCATATTTGCTGTCAGTTGGGGTAATTTGTTAGACTTCTCAGAAATACTTGGTATTGAATTCCGCTTAAAATAAGATACCTGAAAAAGTAGAAAATATATTTTGAAGAAAAATATTTTTTTAAATTAAAATTAAACTGTGAAACAAAATATGAATCTTCAGAGACGGGAAAATATCAGAAAGGAGGTAAATATAAGGTATGTTCTATTGTCATTACTTCTTATAATTCTTACTTGCTATTCAAAAAGAGAGTAATGGTTTCCAATTGCCATCCTGAACTGAAAGCTAGTCTTCTGCTAATATACGTATTCTCATAAAATTGCTGGATAAGCTTGTGTAGTCACATTACTTTTTTGTGATTTAGTTTCCTCTGTTTATATATTTGTCATGCTGCATCCTTTTCCCGTCTGAGTTTTGAGAACTTAGCAAAACTTGTAAAAACCTTTAGCAACCCTTTAGCAACCTGGAAAAGCGCAATATAGTGCTGGAAAACTACTGTGTATTTAAACAGTTACAGTCATGCTGGAGGTGAAGACAAAGAGGAAAATTTGGTCTTTGACATTTAAGAACCAACTGAATTAGATGTAGGATACAGTATCCACTGAAATGCTCATGGCACAGCTTATGGCCGGTGCCACCACTGAGGAGAACTGTGCTGCCTGTCCCCATCTGTCTTTTCTCATCCCTTAAGTGCCCCCTGCATTGTTCCAGCACAGATATATGTAAGGCCACGTAGTGATCTGCATAAGGGAACTGGCATAGGTAAAAGTTGTTAGTCTTAACCAAGATCTTGCCCTAATCTGGTTAATTTTATAGACACGCCCTTTCTTGTGCCAGCTTCATGCAGGGTGAGAAGTGTTCAGGCCTATAAAGAATCACTTTTTATCGCTTTTGGCCATGAGGCCAGACATTTCATGTTGAAGAGGGTCTACCCTGTCAGCAGATGATGCGACTATAGAAATGTGTCTTTATTCTAGGTAGGACAGAAAATCCTGCCTTTAGTAATCACCTCCAGCTTTTGGAGTCTTAAAAATGAAAATATAACAAGTGCATACTTAAGGAAAATGCTATTTCAGAAGTCTCAGTTGAAACAATTGAGCAGTTCGTCACCAGATGTAGAAGAACACTGAAGTTTTGCCTGTCTTTAAGATGTTTTTGCATTGATTTGCTGAGAAGGTCTAATTCCGATAGGCTTTAGAATGGAAATTTGATTTACCACTTGAGTAATCTTTGCATCTAGCCAGCCTGTGAAAATTGCAAATCAGGCCATGCACTTGGCATCAGGCACAATGGCCCAGAATGGCATTCTTGAATTTCTCCTGAAATGTCATTCTCTGAATGACTGGGAGAAATTTTGAAGGGAGGATGAAGCAGAAACTTGAGATGGGATTGGTGATAATGGTGAGGAGTAGCAAGTGGGAAAAGAACCTGGGAAAATAAATGAAGTTATGCAGTAGGCAGGACTGAGCAACAATCCGTTTTTCTATCTCTTTTTTTTTTTTTGGCAGTTGTCTCTAAGCCAGTTTGTTTTGTGTGGTTCTCCCTCTTGCAGTAGTGGCATGTTCACCTGGAAGATAGTAATTGCCTTTGAAAGTCAATTGCTCAGCAGGAAGAATTGTGCAAAATCTCTATTCTAGTAATACAGTGCATCCCCTCTGCATCGCGATCTCTCCCTTACGTCCCCGCCCATTTGCGAAGCAATTTTTTGTCCGGCTTCCGGGGTCCGCGAGGTCCCCAGAGCACGCATGCGCTGTGACTCTGCGTTGGCGAGGGGCGGTGCTGGCTCTCCTTGTGAGGCGGGATGGGCCCACCCTCCAGGGAGGGCACGCAGGGACGGCGCGCAGTTTCT
>WEKX01006863.1:689361-727636 GCA_013390025.1 Pitta sordida
GTCTCCTGAGTCAGAGGGGGCTCAGAAATGGTTCCCTTTGCCCCCCTGTGTTGACAGTCCAAGGAGAGAGGCAGAAAATAGTCCGCAGTGCTCTGCAGTGCCGGGGGGTGGAGCAATGGGCATGGCCTGCATGCATGTTAACCACCTGCACTTCTTTGCGAGTTTGGCTTTCTGTGAGACCCCTGGGCTGTCCCCTTCCTCGCGAATGAGGGGGTTTAACTGTAGTTCAAGTCTGTGGTCACAGAATGGCTTTTTATTAGTAAACTCTTGTATCAAAACAATGTTTCAATTGAGAGGAGCATTACAAAACATTCAAATTGCAAAGTCAAGCCCATAAAAGTTAGAAATAGCCAGACTTATTGTTGCAACTGATAATTTAATTGACTTACATCATACTCTATGATCATCTTTATTTATATAGTCACAAACAATTCCTGTAGCAGAATATTTAGTTTTCCCATGTTGTTCCACTGAAGTGTACATATAAGTATAGATATTGCATATTTGAACACACAAACTACATTTGAAACTATACTGCTCAGTTCTGTTGTCTAAAACTAGGCCCTACTGCTCTAGATGCTTTATAAAAAAACCCTATTTGCTATCCAGAAGACTTTAATTTATTTCCTGGTCCCTTGTTGAAGAGGAACAAAAAGTGACATTGAATCACCTCAACTCTAGCCTACAGTTGGCTGCTGCCTGCAGCCTACACAGAGCTGGTTCAGAAGCTGAGGTCATTGGGGTGCGTGTCACAACATCAAATCCAGCCCCCCTTTATGCAGGTATTAACTGGTTTTAAAACAGGGGGCATTTCTTTGGAATCCAGCAGCAGCTAGGATTTTGGTAAGGACAGGTATTAATTCTGAGGAAATGCCCTGAAATCTGCATTACCAAAAACACGAATGTGAATTTTGTGCATGTGTGTTGTCATCTCCATGCATTCAGCTGCATGACACACTGATAAACTCTGTCACTACAGGTTTTGCAGTATTTAGTTGAATTTGGAATGTTCCTGGTCTAAGTTTTAAGTATCTCCCCCTCAAGAAGAAACTGCATGTGTCCCTTTTATAAGTTTCTTTCTGCAGAGTATGAGGCACAACAGGTTTGGTTTTCAGCACACCAATAATTTTGCATCTGAGCCAGTTACCGAGAGCCATTGTGTAGTCTGTGGCAACCAAAGCATCTTAAGAGGTGTAATTCTCTAGAATGGACTTTTTTTTCTAAAATGAGAGAATTTTCCCCTCAAATCTTCCCTTAGGTTGCAGAGGATTTTATTTTAGCTTATATGACATCTCCTGCCCGCCTTCTTTTCATTGTACTCACAGAATGCACGGTACAGGAAAAGTAGTTCTTCCCAGCCTTGTTATACTGCCACTTCACAAGAAACATGAAATGTCACTCATTTAGTTCTTCATTTAACGCTGAGGAACAATTTGGTGTTAAAGGATGAAGTAACATCATAACTCAGCTCTCAGTGATCCCAGGGAGTTACAGATCTAAAACGCGGCACTGAAAATTCACCAAAGATCGATCCTTTACAAAACATGAAATCGCTGTTAACTGTTGGGAATTAAGAGAATAATAGCCTTCCGTTTGAAGAGGGGTCTCATCAGCAAGACAGCTGGGAAGCAGAAACCTGAACAGGCTGCTTGTGTGTTATTCCTCTAACCAGTATTACTTTATCCATAGTGGAAATTAGTGTAGTTTTTTTGTCTGGGTGTCTGTGTAAGTGCATGACCAAATCTGCCATTCTTCCAAAGTGATGAAACTTGTGTGCACGCGTGAAAAGACCATATGCATCAAAATGAAACCTTGCATACTTTGGTATTTCATACAGGGGGAGCATATACCCCCAGTTCCACTCCACACATACATCTTAAGATCACAGTCTTGTAGATCTGGGGTGTGTGTAAACCTTCATTGTAAGTCAGTGAGAAGTGTGTATTTCAAACTCCAGGCAGGGCCTTGAACATGTGGAGTCTCCAGGACAGCCCATGGGTGGTGAGAGGAGAGGGCTGGGGTGTCCCTTGTTGCCTCTGTGAATGCTGAGCCACCTGTCTTTCATGCCTCTGTTCAAATATCCTAAAAGTAAAGAAAAGCAAACAGAAAGACCACCCATTAGCATGAGATGGGAGTAACAGAAGGAGAGAGAAGAAAGTGACAAAAATCAGACCTGCCTTTTTGGAATCTTAATGGCTGTAGCAAAAAAAAAATCTCTGATGGTAAAGCAATAGTAACTAAGCCTAGTTGTTTTAAAAGACACAGACACTCATATTTTTCAATTATTTCTTTAAAAATCCCTTAGTTAGAAAATCTGTCTTGGTACTCTTTCGTTCCAGCTCTCAGCCTGTGTTAGTTATGAAATGAACCACTTTCTATAGAAAATGAGGAAGTTTTGAGTCACAGCTTTTTTGGTGCAACTTGTGGTAGCCTAGGTGAAGTAAAAAGAATTGTCACAGAACGTAATTCACTCTTTTCTTTTTCATTTACAAGCACAACACCTTTTCCTTGCAGTTTCATTTTTAAAGGTGACCTAAATATTTGACAGTTCTCTTTTAAGTCACTCAGTTGGGGTTTCTTACATACTATTACTGGCAAGAGAGAGCCTCATCAGCATTCCCGGAGTGGAGTTGGGCTTACATCCAGAAATGAGGAGCGTTAAGAAAGTGGGTAGCTCATCACTTCAGGCGAATAAAAAGAGCAGAGTAAAGTGGAAATTTTAAAGAAAACAGGCTGTGGGGTGGCAGTTATTAAGAGAAGCTATGGTAATAAGTGTTTGCTGTACCATTTTGCCTGGGGAGGACAGTGGGAGTGTTTGGGAGGACAGATGTCAGTGTTTCTAACATCCTGCCTGGTTTTTCTGTTTCACAGCCTAGAAAGGGCTTGACCTTTTGGAATCCCATTAGAAATAGTTTGTGCTGTAAACTTTGGATTCAATTGGGATGTAGATGTCAAAGACTAAAGTTCACTTTTTGCCTTCTCTCTTTCTCTTTCTCTTACCCACACCCTCTCCCCTCAATTTTGTAGGGTGATATCCATGAGGATTTTTGCAGTGTTTGCAGAAAAAGCGGGCAGTTGCTGATGTGTGACACATGTTCACGTGTTTATCACCTGGACTGTCTGGACCCACCTCTGAAAACCATTCCCAAGGGCATGTGGATCTGTCCCAAATGTCAAGACCAGGTATTGTTTGACAGATGGGGGAGTTACATACAATGCGCTATGAAGAATTTTTGGTGATAAAGGAAATAACGAGATTGTTTGAATTACTTAGACCAAGATAGCCTGACACTGAACAAATATCTTTGATCGGTAATAAGGATTGTGTGCATTTCATCAAATGACCTCTGTTGGAATGCATGCAAATACAAAATTGTTAGGTCTTGCTCCCAAATTTGGGGTCTTCATTTCTTAATCTTGTGTTTTTACTCTTTTTTTTTCTGGGCTAAAGCTTGCAGACTTTTGGAAAAGGTTATCTATGACCTATAGAAATTTTGCTCTTCGTCTTAGGCTCATTATTTCTTAAAAAATTATTAGTATGTTCTTCTGGACAAATAAATAAAACATTTGCACAAGCCTACTTCAATAGACAGAACAAATACAAGCCCCTGTTTGCTCATATAAATCAAATGTGAGAGAGGTTGTCTTCGGTGTCCTCTTTAACATTAGCATCCAGCATCAGTATAATGAGGATAGATGAACAGTTTGTTAATATTTTGTTTATAATTGCATTGAGATGAGAAGACAAAGAAGTAAACTATTGTATTCCTAACCATTCCACGGAACTCCAGAAGTTGCAAAGGATTGCTGATAATGGGGAGCCTGCAGCTGTTGGCATTCTATCGTAGCAATAACTGCTCGGTCACCACATGACCCTTGGTTAGCCAGGTAGTAGTGAGAGAAAACAGCCTGACTACCATGTGCTGCTCAGAAGAAGGAAAATGCAAAACTCAAGTGACTTGGTCAGTAGTTGCCAGAGAGGAGGGAGTGTTACCACTTCCCTATTCCTGCTCTTGCCTACTCTCACCTTACTTCTCCTTTTCATATTTCTCTGATAAGTTCCCACAAAATTAGGGGGGAGAATCGAAGAGTAATTTCACTGTGAACTAACCAAGTCCTCTGTCTTCTGAGAAACCACTCTCAGCAGTTATTAGAAATACCTGTCTGTCCTCTCAAAATCAAGTTTGTTGGGAAGCAAAATGTAGTAAGGATATGAAAGACATAAACGGTGCTTACCCTTGTGAGGAAAGTTTGACAGCTCTGTTAAGATTATTCTGATAAGAAGGGGAGATAGGGTGGTTTCATGTTTTACTAGGCAGGAAGTGTGATGTTTGAATGTATGGTGTGGAGACTGTTCTGTGGCATGAAAACTTTTCTCCCGGAACAACTGAGATCAGCAGTATGTCTGAGCCATGAAGGAATGTTTATGTCTCCTGGCAAGTTTGACTTCAGATACATTATCCTTTCATTCCTCTTTTAAGTTGTTCAGTTTCATTAGTAGGCTTTATTTGTGGGTATGGAGGGAATTTAAGAAAATGCTGACATTTGTAAGAAACAGACCTGTTTTTGTGGGAACCATAATGCAGTTGTGAATAATTCCCTCTGTTGAATCTCAGAACAGGTCTGTGAAGCTTCATATTAACAGGGCTGAGGCTAATGATAGCCATGAATGAAGATCTTCAGTCTTTTCCTCTTTCTGTCTCTCCTTTTTGTTTTCTCATAAGTAGATGTTTTTACCAGCTGTATCTCTCTAAATAATTTTATTTCAGATGCTAAAGAAGGAAGAAGCAATCCCATGGCCGGGAACTTTAGCAATTGTTCATTCGTATATTGCATATAAAGCAGGTAGGAAAATGGTGAACAACACTTTTGTTTCACTTTTAGTAATGGAAGGTGTTGTTTTGGGAATGGGATAGAATGGTGCTTCCTTTACATAAGGAAATGAAAGAGGAAGAACCTTAATCACTAGTGGAGTGAAAATAGCCGTTTAAATATTTGTTAAGCCTTCTGTGGTGCTTGTGTGTAGGTCAAATTTTGGGGGTGGTTCAGTACACAAGTTGTTGAATTGACTTTAAACCCAATTACCCTCTTTACGTGAAACAGTTCAGATCCTCTATCTACTGTTGTAACAGAAACATTTTAAATATCCTATTTAATACTCTGTTTTGCAGCAAAAGAAGAGGAAAAACAGAAACTACTTAAATGGAGTTCAGATTTAAAACAGGAAAGAGAACAACTAGAGCAGAAGGTCAAACAGCTCAGCAATTCTATAACAGTGAGTATTGTCCTCCCAAATAATTCTTCACCTGTGTTCTGGTGCCAGAATGCAGAGACAAAGCTATTACAGAGTGACTTGATGTATTAGACGTGTCTTCCACTGGATTTATGGAGAACCAAGTGAACGTTTTCCTTTGCTTTTTAGGACTTTGGGGAGCAGGAATGAAATCAAGGCAGCATGTGTACTTACACTGAATCTCTAATACACAATTCGTGCTGCCCATGTATGTTGACATACAGTGACCTGAGTATCAGCAGGTGACAAAAATGACCCAGAGCATTATCATCTCTGGGCAGTGGATTAAGTCAAATTCTGCAGTGGCTCACTTAAACAAGAATGGTTGAGCCTCTGTGTGTAAGGAGAGTTACAGTCTTGGTGTGCTTTCCAGACCTTCCTGGTGCAAAAGTGACTGTTTGCTCATGGCTGGCTCTCAGGCTCCTGGCGTGTTACCTTGGCAGTCAGCAGCTGGACAAAGAGCAGGCCTCTGCATGATATTAATTAGACAATGTCATACTTCAAACCAGAAGCTTTGTTTTCTACCTTAGTTTATTGCAGTAATTGGAACGGATGTATTCATTTGCTCTCTCTTCTCACCTTAATATGCAAATCAGTCTCTTGAGTTGCCTGTGTAAAGTGTAAAGTTCGAGCCCCTCACTTAGTGGGGCTCTCGTCAGTATCACACTGACCAAAATATACCGAAGTCTCCTATGTGGCAGCATCTGTAAGGCTGGATACATAAGTACAGACTTTTCTTTTTAAATACAGATGCCCTTTCCAGCCTGCCTGTCTTTGCCTATTAGAACAAAGGTGTCTCATGTTTACAGACCCCTCAGTGATGACCATACAAATAAAATGATTGTAAGCAAACAAGTGGTGGGAGGTGCCGGTTAGCAGTTTGTAGGACTGTCATCTTCTGGTTAGTAGTAGTTAGGTGTACCTGAGCAGCACTAGAGCTTTTACACTGTTTCTCAATGTCGTACCCAGGCAGATACAAACTCTTAATGCGAGGGATTGGCAGTAAGGAGAATGTTTATACATTGGTCCTATCCAAAACAGGCAAATAAAGTCTAGATTTTATGGTGCCACAAGCTGCATGTGAAAATAGTAAAGCTAAAACCAACAGTTTCTGGAGATCAGCATGGATAAAAGTTTTTTTTAAATGTAGGGAGATTGCCATCTTCATGTAAAAACCTGAAGTAACAGATAGAGCTATGGTTTCCTCAGTTTTGAGAGTTTCAAATATACATATAAGCAGTTTTTCAGTCTTGAAACATTATCTGTGGGCTTTTTTTAAAGTTATCTTACCCTAACTCTTAAATGATGAGCTAGCTATGTTACCGCTTCTAAGAGCAAGAAGTGGCCACAAAATAAGATTTTCAAGTGAAGAGGAGTTTGTTTTCCTTTTCAAGTGCCCCTTTATTTATTGAGAGAAGGAAGCGATGTTCTTGCTAAAGTGTATGTGAAAGCAAAGGCTGTATCCCACTAATGGTGTGCACACACACTGTCAGCAGTCAGCTGCAGTAGGAGGCCTGAGCTTGCAGATCTGAGCCAAAGAATTTTCAATAATGCAGTAGTAATAGAAAAAATAGTAAAAACATACACTTGGAAGTTTTCCTTCTAAAGGAACACCAAAGGGTGGAGCTGTCTGTGTTCATTTGCAGAACACCTTGGAATAAAAGGGAGCCATACCAGGGGACAGCTGTGTCCTGGCAGTTTAATTCCTCAGCCTGCAAATATGAATTCTCCTGTGAACACAGCCCGGAGACTCTTTTTCTTCTAGGCTGGAAAGGTGAAATTGTAGCTGCACTCTTTTCTGGGTTCTTACATTTAGATCTGTGTGCATCACATTCCTTCTCTTGCCTTCTTTCATTCATCAGCTTGAACTTACTAGTGCTTTTCTGTTTTGCTGCAGAAATGCATGGAAATGAAGAACACGATCCTTGCAAAACAGAAGGAGATGCACAGCTCCTTGGAGAAGGTAAAACAGCTGATCCGCCTCATTCAAGGCATCGACCTTTCAAAACCCATAAACTCTGAGGTCAATTCAGTAGCCATCTCCAACGGCATGGACTCCACTAACAATACTAATGCTGCCACCTCCACCTTAGCCCCCTCCCCTTCCCAGAGCTGCATGGTGAACTGTAACAAGGGCGATGAGACTAAATAACACAGTGAAGTTAAGAAGGAGCCAAGGGAGGTGGCGGCGAGGAGAAAGAGCAAAATAAAGAAACTCTAGAAAAGCAAAACTGGATTTCTTCTGGAAAGTGCAGAATTCTTTAGTTCTTTGGTTCCAGAGAGAGTGTGAAGATGCTTGTGCCAGGCGGCACCGGAGTTTGCCAATTGATCCTTCTTATTCTGTGTGTACATGCGAAGTTTGGATCATGTTACATGAATAGTGCCAGCTGGGGGTTCTTTGCCAGCACCATGCCAAGTGAAATAATATATTTACTCTCTCTATATTTTACACCAGTGTGTGCCTGCAGCAGCCTCCACAGCCACTATAGGTTTGTTTTATTTTTGTTTGGGGTGAGGAGCAGGGATAAGGGAGGAGAGCAGGTTTCAAGTTCCTATTTGCAGAACAGTTTGTTTAGCTAGGGTAAAATAAAAACAAGTCCAAAGAGCCTATGGGCTTTTCCTGTTTCTAAACTCTCAGTACTATTAAACCAAAAAAACCCAGAAATCTAAATTATCAAATCCCAGTGCCCAGAAGGGACAAGTCTATCAAATAAGCAGTATTTACTATTGTTTAGACAGGAGATTTACAAAAGGAAAGGAGATGGACTTTTCACTGAGTAACCAGCACATAGAATCATAGAACCATAGAATCACAGAACATGCTGAGTTGGAATGAACCCATCAGGATCATCAAGTCCAACTCCTGGCCCTGTGCAGGATGCCCCAAGAATCACACCATGTGCCTGAGAGTGTTGGACAAACGCTTCTTGAACTCAGCCAGGCTTGGTGCTGTGATCACTTCCCTGGGGAGCATGTTCCAGTGCTCAACCACACTCTGGGTGAAAAACGTTTTCCTGCTATCTAATCTAAACCTCCCCTGACTCAGCTTCATGCCGTTTCCTCAAGTCCTGTCACTGGTCACAAGTGTGAAAAGATCAGTACCTGTCCCTCTGCTTCCCCCTCACATGTATAGGCTGAGGATCTACTGTCCCAACAGCTTGGGGTCAGTCCTGTTTTCTTCACATGAAGCAACAGATTTGCTTTGCAGCATTGGTTTGGGTCCTCACACTCATCCAGAAAGTCTATGTTGGGAATGGGAAAATGAGGGCCAGAATTCAGGGTCAGCTTGGAGCATTGGATGGAGGTGTCCCAAGAGAAAACGTGCATCAATTACTTGAAAATGAGATTCCAGCCCTTTTCTGTGTTTATAAACAACAAAGATATCCTGAACAAAGTAGCGCATAACCCAGATGTGTGAACTCAACAGAGAAATGTCCTTTTCTTTCACTTCCTTTCTCTTCTTTTGGTAACAAGAACTAAATAAGGAATAGAAAAGCTGTTTTTCAGGCTGACAGTCTAATTAAAGAGGTAGATGGGACCTTGCATGGTATAGATTAGAAGTAATAGTGTCAGTGAGATACAGTGAGTCTTTGTGAGTCCTTGTGTCATCGTTTTGGGCACTGTTTTTTTATGCAAGGGCAAAATCTTTGTATCTGGGGAAAAAAACCCAACTTTTTTAAATTAAAAAGGAAAATAAAAGATATTGAGGTCTTCCTAGTGTTACTTAAAATAAGATCAAGGTAAGAAACATTGTAAAAAAAATTACGAAAGTGCTATTTGTTTCCTAAACAAGTGATTTCTATTAAAAAGGTGTCAGAACTGGAGAAAATGCTGTGTACTTAGAATTTTTTAACACAGTCTTTGCTTATTTATGATGACATTCTGCTGTGTTTGTGTTTTTAAATCCAATGGGACAGTTTCCATAGATTATACCATACGTCTACTGGCTAAGCTGTAAAGAGAATCAAATCCTGCAGTGCTGAATCTCACCCCACCTGGAGAATGGACCAGGCTTATCTCTGCTGTTACCGTCCCTCCCCCATTCTTTCGTGCGTTTGTAACCCAGAGAAAAGCAGTTGGCAGTATGTTTGTTTAAGGCTTTTATAGTTTTGTTATATGGTATGATTGGAGCTTGAGAATGAAAGACAGTTGGTTGGACTGAAATCACCTTCCGTTGTCTCTTCTTGTTTAAGAAGTTCATCTCTTAGGTGTAATCTTTTCCCTCCAGACAGCAAAGCTTGCCTTGTGCTTCCTGTCTGTGGGCTCTGTCTCAGTTTAGGCTGCTGATTCTGGTCACATCCAGTTGTGTCCCAGAGCTGTCTAGTTTCACTGCTGCATAGAAACATTTGGGCAAAACCGGTTTCCACTGGAAGTACTGAGGAAAGTCCCCTTACTTCCAGTGGGAGCAGGGTTGAGCCACTATATCATACACACAATGTGAGGCAGTGTCCCCCCCGGACCACGTGTTGGGTGACCAGGCAGACCTGCTCAGCCGTTTTAGTGGAAGGTAGAAAAGCTTTGGATTTCAAGGATGCCTTCCTGGGTCAAGAAGAAGTGAATACTCTGGACACTACATAGCTTGAGACAGATTCTTTGCTGCCACAGCCAAATGGGCTTCTGTGGGGTTTTAGGGCTGGTTTCTTCCCTCTCTCTTAGGTTGCACTTCAGCCCTTTGAGGACTTTTATTCCTTCTATAGGAGTGTGCACTGTTTTCAGCTCTGAGCTCAGAACTGCTATCCTGAATTTCTGCATTTATCTTAGGTCCATTTTTCAGCTGAACCTGTGATAACCTGTCTTTTAATATTCGGGTTCTGTTGTGGAACTAGCGGGGCTGGAAGGTTAAGTTAGCACAAGTGGCGGGGAAATAGTTGGGTAAACGACATCAAAACTACTACATACATCATACTCAAAATGTTTTTGCATCAATCAAGTTAACAATGGTGGTCATTACCATAGGGCAGCACCGGGCCATCAACCCATAGAATTTAAACAAAGGATTATCAATTCTGAGAGTTGAAGAGAAAAAAACTAAGCATAAGCCTTCTTTCTGTGGAGTATGAGGCATCAGCTGATGGCCAGGCATTCATGAGAAAGTGCCTTTTTAAACAGGTTGCTCTTTATCTGGCCACTTGGATAATTCTTAATATAATCTTCTGAAGCATAAAGTGCATTCCTGGTAAGAGACAGTCTCAGGGATAGGTGTGCTGAGTCTTCATGGTTCTCATGTTCTTATTTCTTGTTCTACCTTCTGAGCTCTCTTGGAAACACTAACCTATTTGGAGGTAGCAGGCTATGCCCGGAGACTTGATAGTCCTTCTGTTTTCTTTGCTGATTCATGAGGGGATGGAAGTGAAATTCACTAGTAGCCATATTTAAATGTGAGCACAGTTAACCAGACAGAAGATGTCAAAACAGCTATTACTACTTTTCTGAGGCATCTGCTTGTCTCCAGGATCCAAGTAGATAAGTACAGACTTTTATATCTCTCTTGTTACTGCATTTGTGTTCCAGACTGTAAAAGGATGCCTTTAGTTTATCATTACCTGGCAGAAAAATGATCTTAACTTAGACTTTTTGATGCTGCTTAGGTAGCTTTCTCTCTCTCCCACTGATCCTGTTTGAAAGCTTTTTCTCCTGGCTCTGCAACAGTATCAGTCAATAGGCAAGGAGCATTCCCAGGGCTGCACTGGCAGTGATGCTGCTGTGTAGACACAGTGAGCTAGGGTTATCTCTGCCCAATTACCAGTAATAGGGTGCAAGGGGAATTGACATTTGCTCAATGCAGGGGAAAGTATTTTTTTTCTTGCTGCTCTAAGAAGTTCCATTCAAAGGAGGAACTTAAATTCTCTGACAGCTTAAAGCTCAAGCTTGTCTTCCAGGTTTGTATTGGTTTGGCGTTTTTTCACATATAATATTTTAGATAGAATGAATTTGTACTAAAACTTCTGCTCTTTGGGAAGCTGTCATAATGACTGTGGTTTGGATTTGCAAACCACCATTGAGATATTAACTAATTCTTATGTCATTGCTTGTCATTCATGGGAAACAAGTGGCTTTTACATCTCTGTTATAAGGGAAGTGATGAGACCACAAAAGGAAGCTCATATCAGAGACAGTCCTGGCTCTCAGCCCAGTGCTAAGGGCCTTAAGAAGTCACTCTGCTCCTTTGCTCAGAGCAAGGCGTTACAGAATCAGCCTAGTAAAAACCAGCATTGGCTCCCCCAGGTCCTGGGTACTGCATGAGCTAAGGAGACAATGTGAGGCAGGACCTGTGACTTAGGAACTTTTCAGCCATCTCTTGGAGTATCTGTGCAACATTCCTGCTCTCTGGGCTGTCAAATCTTGCAGTTCTTTGCCAAAATCCCTCTTTGCAGCAATGCCTCCCTGTTTTCTCAGGATCTGGTTTCTTCAGGGACACATGCAAAAGGGCACTTCACCAGTGCAGCCAGACAGTGGCATATGGTAAGTTTAATGCCACCTGTCAGGAGCTGAGGACCTGCCTCTAGGCTACATTAAGCAGCAGCCCATGGGACACCCTCCTGGGAAAGCAGCTGTCCCAGCTCTCCTGTCTGAGCAGGGAGGAGCTCTGTGTCTGTTCTTCTTCACTCTAATATCCAAATAGGTGTCAAATACTTCAGACAGAGAAAGTCAGCCTGCTCCCTAGTGCTAGGTAGGAAGAAGTATTTAAAGGCATGTTTATTCTGAGGAATGCCCGAGGATCTCAAAAGTCAGGTGGGCTTGGCTCTGTGTGTCTGGGTAGAGAGGTGGCATGGAGATGCAGCAGCAGCAAGCACTGGCACTCAGCAGTTTTCACTGCCTGGGGAGTTGCATCTTTTTTTCTTTTTCCTAAATTTACACTGGCTTTCTTCTCTTTTGTCACCTGCCTTTTTAGATCTGTGTTGCTGGGGAAAAAAATGAAGCATTGTGGCCTATGAGCTTCAAAACCCCACTTTTCTTAGTGAGCAACAAGAACCCAGTGAGCCTTGGGATTGTAGCTTAGGCAGGGAAAATAGCAAGGGCACAAGGAAGCTTCTGGGGCTGTGTTCAATGGTCACCCTTGATGTTGGGTCCCCAGTGCTGAGGTTTGATACTGCAGCAGCTCTGGGAAGATGCTGTGCACATGCAAGGGCAGGGACTCCCCTGGCTTGTCATCCAGGTGTTGGCATCTCAGGTGTGCCATGCCAGAATTGGGGGGGGGAAGGGAAAGACATTGATCTGTGCCTTGCATTCCCCTTTTAAAGCAGGTGCTGGCAGTTCTGACTCTGCAAGAGCAGTTCTCAATGGCTGTGGGCACTGGGATACACCATTGAGAGAAGCTCAATGTCCTGGGTGCAGCAGGAAGGCTGCGTGTTTCTGCTTGTTCTGGGCTACTGTGTAATTTCGCATATGTTTCTTTACTTAAATTATCACTGGCATCTGAACAGTGATTGACTCTAGAGCAGGCATAGTGTCTTATCTGTCAGTTCTCCAAGGTATGTTGTCTCTTGAGTAGCTCCTGATGCCATATGTGACAGGCAGCCAAGACCCTCCTTAAGGAAGGTTTTTATCCTGCATAAGCCCCTGAGACTTGGGCAGCTTCCTGGCAGCCCCGTGCAACCAGGGCGAGCAGGCAGTCATGTCCCACGAGCTGCTTCACTCCAGTTACAGCTGCAGGGTCCCTCTAGACGCCGTCTTACACTGTCAGAGGCGTCTTGGCCGCCTCTCAGAGCCCCACAGAAGCAAAGTGTGCATTGCAAATTCCACTGAGCAACAATTAGGCAAGGTAACAGCGGGAACCGGGGAATTCTGCTAGTGCCGTCCTGTTCAGGCACCTGTGGAGGAAGGAAATAACTGTGCTGTGTCTACAACAGTGGAGCCTGTGGCACAGAGAAGTGGTGAGCTGCTGCTGCCTGGGAGGTGCAGTGCAGCGGTGGAGGGGCTGCCCATGCCAAGTTTTGTCTTTGTGGGGCAGACTGGTTCTAATCTGCAAACACTGTGTCGTCTGCAGCAGGGGGCAGAAGGGTTGTGAAGGCAGCTCTGCTTGTTGAGAGAAAATGCTCAGGCCTCAGTCATGGTTTCACGTTCCTGTGATCATGGCGGCACCATCTCAGTAGATTTACCACCACCCTGCCTGTGTGCTCTGCTTCATCCCATTCCCCTGCTCCTAACCCAGTGTTTCACTTCAGGCCAAGCTGTAAAGTGGGTCCTGGCACGGGCTCGGAACAGGAGCTGACCCTGAAGGGCTCCGTGTCTGAGCCCTGGTCCCTCCTCCAGCCTGTCTGATTTCTCCAGGTGATTTTGGTGAACAGCCCCCAGTTCTGGTGGTGCTGCCCCTGCAGCCATGGTTGGTGCTGCACGGGGACAATGGCAGCTTCTCTCCCAGATGAGTCTGTGCAAGGCAAAGCCACGGCTATTCCCTCTGTGAGCCGGTGCTGCCTGTGCTGCCCCATTCCCTGCTCATCTCCTGTCCTTGCAGGTCCTGGTGTAAAATGCCCTTTCTGACTGGTACTGCTCTGTTGTCACAGAATCACACCATGAGAACACCGACTTGTGAGCTGGTTTGGGTTTTTTAAATATCTCTATTTTTTTTAGCCTGATGCTCATAGTGATCTGCAGTCTCTGCTGCCTTCAGTTCCTTGTGGTTTCAGTTTTGGTACAAATGTGTTTAGATTTTAGCAAATTAAAGTTGGGGGGAGGGGATACAGAGCCTCTGATCAATTTGTATTTATTTATTTTAACATTTTACTAAATAAAACACAGTAAAAGCTCTTGTCTCCTTAGCTGTATGTACCAGGTGAGGACAGCAGGTCCCACAGGCACAGGGGATGGTGCACTGCCCATAGCAAGTCCCCGGCTGCAAAAGGGAGTTCTGAGCATGGTTCTGTTTGGTGGCTGCAGCACACTCCGGCTTGTTTTCTTGGCAGGCAGAAGGGTACTGTGTTAGGAGAAATTAATTTTAGCTCCAAATGGGGCTGTGCTTGGTTCAGATAATCTCCTCAGCCTCAGTGGGTGCCTCCCAACTGATGCTGCCCGGCAGAGGGCATATGGAGACCAACCCGAGCTGAACTTACTTCCAGGTAAACCTGCACCCTCGTAGGCACATTTTGGGCTAAGGATTGTCTAGGTTGGGAAGGATTACATATCTGAAAATGATAGCACATAGCCCTCCTGCTACAGGCATACCAGTGCACCTTCCAAAACAACCACAGAGCCAGCAGTTCTGTTACCTTCTAGCCATTAAAGAATTGCATGGAAGAGGCCTGCTCAATCCAGGCACTGCTCCACCATGTCTGCAGACACCATCTAGATCTGACCTAACGCTCTCGTTGCTTAGTGCAGCGGCAGCACCGTATCAGTGAGCTTTGGTTGTATTAAACAAAAGCTCCCTGCTAGGGACTGGTGGGGTGGAGCTGTGCATGTCTTCACAGTGATGAGCAACGTCTTCCCAGCTCTTTCCCAAATAAAGCCTCAACATTTCTCCTGGCAAATCACCCTCATTCTCCCTCCTGCAAATGCAAGGCTGGCACCACATGGGGCCTAAGAGCCAGCTTTTATTCTGAACAATCTTACAAAGCCAAGGCTGTTCAGCTGAGAAGCCCCACCTGGTCCCACTGCCTGCACTGTGGCCTGAGCTGGGTGTCCGTCCTCCTCTGCAGGTGAGGGGAAGGTCCTGTGGATCACAGCGCAGCATCCAGCTCAGCACGCTGCTCTCAGGGACGAGCTGCAGCTCTGCCAGCTGAAACCACATCTCTTTTACTTGTGAGTGTTTCAGTTGACTACATGCCTAAACTGCGAAGCCCCAGGCTCCAGTTCAGGGGTGCTGGCTGTGCAGGCAGGCTGCCTGGGCCCTGCTGCAGCACGGGGAACCATCAGACTTGAGCCCAACAACCCTTTCAGAGCTGGCAGAGGACTGGCGCACCTGCCACTTGGTGCCACTTTTGCCTGCCGCTGCCCCCTGTTCCTCAACCCTCCCACAGTGCCAGCCCGACAGGAAAAAGTTTCAAACACACCAGGCAGAGCAAGCCCAGTGATGCTTTTCCTCAGTCAAGGCTCAGGCGACTCCTCTACTGCTTTCCTCCTGCTGTCTTCCCTCCAGGGGACGTGTGCAGACTCACAGCAGAAAAAATTAATAACCAGGCACTTCTAACAAGAACATGAAAAAGAATAAAAAAGCTTTAATTTAAAAATTAAATTAAAAAGAGAAAGTAAGCAAGAGGCGCTTGTGCCCTTTCCATACCCCGCGCTTTGTATGGCTCCTCTTAGTCGCTCCCACCACGGACGGAAATCCTCACCCCTGCACAGAGCTGGCTCTTGCAGCCCAGAGCAAAGCTAAGGACAGAACAGCAGAGACTGCAGCAGCAACTGGCCTGGAGGGCCTCCAGGGCCACCAGTAAAATCATCTGGGAGGAAAAAAGGATTAAAAAGAAAAGAACCCCAGACACCCCAATTATTGAATTCTTATGAGAAAAGTATTAAATAATTTAAATAGCGTGAGGAAAGCAATGCATCCTCTGTGCTCCAGTGTGTGATAGCAATAGAACAGTGTCCGGTCAAGCTGCTCCTGGCACAGCATTTCTGCCATAGGGCTCAGCTATGGTCTTGTCCAGTGTCAGTCACATCCCTGATTGTTGAAGGCAACGACTGCTCCCAGGAGCTGGGGAGGAGCAGCATGGTCCCTGCCAGGAACTTCTCCCAGCATGTTCTGACCCATGAAGCTGCTGTTTTGCCCATGGTCGTGATTGCAGCCCTGCTTTGTGGGGAACTGCCAACACAAGACAGGGTCTGTCACCGGCATGGCTGCTCCCAGCCAGGACGTGCAGGCCCATTCTGGAAGCTCACTGCTGGGGACAGCAGACAGCCCGTCCTGCTCAGGAACCACATCCTGCTCTGGGCAAATCCAACATCACCAGTACAGCAACAACTCCACTGGAGACTGCATCTGTATGGATGGGGAGTAATAATATTTCCCCACTGTTAACCAGCCAGCCTCAATCTGGGTTTGAATCAACAGTTGTCTCCAACAACTCCCAGTATTCCCTGACTGGAGCTCCCGGGGTGCTGGGAGGCTTCCTCCGAGCCTGCTCCACAAAGGGTGTAAAAAGATACTCTATAACCTCATCTCCCACTGACCAAAGCCCCAGAGGAGTATGTGGAGGTCTGGGACCACTGAGCAGAGGCAGAGCAGAGTACGGTACAGCTCCCAGCCCTTTGGAGGAACCAGGCCTCATAGGTGAGCTGAGCTAGTGAAGACTGGGAATCCACATCTGCTGAAAGAGTGGAGGGATGAGATCCAACCCCCCAGCCCCTGGCATAACGAGGTTTCTCTAACACAGGAATGCCGCAACTTGACATGCAGGCACTGCCTGTTCTTGCAGGTGGTATCTTCCACCTTATCTACGGGCATCCCTTTGGTGGGCTGGAGGGCCTGGACTGGCAACTCCATTCCCTCGGGCTGGGCTGCAGTGCTGGGCAGGGGCAGGAGGGAGGCCCTGCACCCTCCCTTCTCCAGTTCGCTGCTTGTACCCCACACCCGCTGTCCCTGGGCATCACAGGCTTCTCTCGGCGGTGAGGTATTTGAGCGCAGCAGCCCCATATCGCCGTGACAGGTCCTGGTGGAACTCCTCCCGCAGTGTCTGGAGGCAGCCCCGGTACCCTGCACTCAGGCGAAACTTGGAGATGTCAAAGCTGGGGGCATGAGGCATGTGGATCATGAAGGCATTGGGCAGGACCAGCATCTCATACTCCTGGAAACAGAGCAGCAGCCTTTACCATCAGCATCAGCTTGGTGGTACCAACATGTCACTGACTAGACAAGAGCCCCCAACACCCAGCACCTCCATGGCGCCAGGAGCAGCCCCTCACCCACCTGCGCATCCAGTTCCATGATGTGGGATACTTTGTTCCAGCCGAAGCCCACGAACCTCTGGTCATACCTGGGGCAGTCTCGCCTCACTACAACGTAAGGCTCAAAGTCTGGCTGCCACGCCACACGGTACGGCACAGTGGCCGTCCGCCACTTGGCGTAGTCTGTTGGGGCATGGCCTTTTGGCCACACATGGTACCTGCAGGGAGAGATGGAAATGAGAGACTGGGTGAAGCTGACAGCTCCCTGAGACAGGGCAAAGGGGGTCCTCTGAGATGGGGTGCACAGCCCCAAGGCACAAAGATACAAAACTCTCTTCTGGCTGGGTGTGACAACCCCCTTGGGTAATAGGTCTGTCCTAGTCCCTACCTGAAGGTGTAGAGGGAGCCCATGTCCAGCATGGAGAGCAGCTCTGCTTTGGATTTGGGGAAGGTCAGGCGGTAGTGCAGGGTCTCAAATGCCGGCACGATGAGAGCTGCCTTCCTTTGGGGCAGATCCAGCTGCTGGATGGAGTTCCTAATGTGACAGGAAAGGTATGACATCTCCCTGGCTATGAGCCACGGCCATGGCCTCCTTCCTCAGCCCCTCCAGGCTGCCTAGCACTCGAGAAGGGTATTAAAGTGTTAAACAATTTGCAGTGGTACCACACAGGGGTAGGAGGAACAGGGCAACCCTCACAGCCACAGCCTCTTCCTCATCCAGTGTTGTCTGACAAAAGCAAGGGTAGGATCCCAAGACTGAACACAAAGGGAACAAGGGAACAAGGGAACAGTTTCTGCCTCTTGAGAACTGCTGCCCAAGGCATTTCCTGAGAACTGGTGCTTGGGGAGTCCAGCAGGCTGAGCAAGAGCCAGCTGGAGAAAGCCTTACCTGAGGTAATCGTAGAGGCCATACATAGGCAGGAAGTCAATGTCCGTCAGAAAGACGTACGGTGTCTGCGTGTTGGCCAAGGCCACGTTGCGCAGGAGGTTGATGGGGTAAAACTGCCCCTCCTTGTAGACAATGTGGTAGGCGACATTGCGGCGGGCGCTCAACACCTCTGAAGCCTGGGCGTAGCGCAGGAACTGCTGAGCCTCAGCGTCCGACATGTACAGCGCCAGGCTGATGGGGCCCGCCCAGTGTTTGCAGATGGCCTCCAACATTTGTAACCTGGGAAGCAGAGGGCAGTGCATGAGAAGCAGACCTGCCCTCTGGAAGCTTCACCAAACCTAGAACTGGGCACCTGCCAGATAGCTGCATGCCAGCCAAGCCCAGTTCAGGAGGAACTTGGGGTGTTGCTCCTCACTGAAAAAGGCTCCTGTGAGGATGATGAGATGAGAATCCCTGGTAGCTCCAAAGCTATGGAGCCTCCCCACATGAGTGGAGGTGGGATCCAACCTCCCACCAGTCCTACCAGCAAGTACCTGTCCATGGAGAGCTGGGCCACGAGGGTGACATCAGTGGGGTTGGGAAGGGCCAGGAACTCATACTGCAGAAAGAACAGGTGGATGCGGTGCTGTGTGAGATACTGCTGGCGGAAATCATAGCAGGGATCGTCCTCATCCAACTCCTCCAGTGCCTGATGTAGCTGCAACACAATGAAGGTGAGGGAGAGCAGGAGCCCACAGTGAGCTGTGGAGGCTGCATGGAGTCTCTGCCCAGCCCATGCTCTGGGGCTGGGGACAGTCAAAGTCATCCTCACCTGGTCCCTGGGTGGACTGGGAAGACTAGCACAGCCAAAAAGCTCTCTGCGCAGCAGGTTCCCATCATACTCCAGGAAGGTTAGGTAGAGGTTACGGAAGAATTCCACATGCTTGTTCTTCACCCGCAGCTTCTTGGGGGAGTTCCAGTGGATCACCTGGGTAGTAGTGTGTCACCCCATGGAAAGGAAGTCAGCAGCACCCAGTGCCCCCCACGCCCTCAGACCCTATGCTGACTCCCCTGGACCTCCAGTGTCCTCCAGGCCCTTTCCAGTCTCAAAGATAGCAAACTCACCCACCTTGAGATCTGAGAGCTCAGTGTAGCACTGCTCCGAGCGGGTGTGATCAGAGAGTTGCACATTCCAGAAGCAGGGGAGCCGGTACACCAGGGATGGGTCCTGCTTGATCACTGCGTTAAAGATGTCCTAGGAAAGGGAATGGTGAGTGCATGGCTGGAAGACCTCTATGCCAGCAGTACCGCGGGAATGCAAAAGGGCTGACCACTTCAGATGGGGGACCATTACCTGATCAGCCAGGGAGGTGGAAAGCATGCTCATGAGCTCCCGTTCCGCTGTCAGCCGCCACATCTGCTCCCAGCCCAGGCGACGCAGGCGGTCCAGCAGAAGCAGGATCACCCCTGAGTGCCAGTGAAGAGGGCACTTGGTCACCAAGGGAGCACCCAGCCACTACAGAGCTGGAGCACAGCAGGCTGCATTCCTTCAGCCCCTGAGACATGCTGCTTCTCTGCACCCACCCACATCACCCTTCATTCCCACTAGACTCTCCTGTTTCACCTCAGTCTTTCCCCACCTCCACACTGTGCTGAGTGTCACCTCAGCTGGACATGCCATGAGGCTGCAGGGCCCACACTGGCAGCCCACACTCACCCGTGTTGAAGCCACGACCCAGGGCAGGCCATGGTTTGTGGTTTTTCCACAGGTTGCCCAAATACCAGTCACTTTGGTTCTCTACCAGCCCAATCACCTGCTTTTCTGAGGAAACAGAGGGACATGGATGCAGCTCATGTTGCTGTCAATTCAGAGGGCTCAAGCAAACCTACTGCACTTGGCAAGCAGGGACTGTCACCCTGAGCCCAGCACCCAGGGGCATCCTGTCCTCACCAGAAAACTTCCCGAAGACAGCCCAGAGCTCAGCAATGTCAGTGGCAAAGGTGATATCAGTGTCCAAGACGATGACCTTGGAGAGGTTGGAGGGCAGTGCCTTGGTAAGCGTCAGCTTCATCAGCCCATAGATACCAGAGTAGTGCTTGTTGGGAATCCATGACACCTCTGGCTGCAAGGGAACACAGCTCAGAGCTGGGCATGCCCAAGCCCCTCCCCTGCCTAGCCAGGACAGCTGTGTGTGCCCAGCACCCTGTGCAGGAGTCCAGTAACAGAAGCACACACATTGCTGTGGAGCCAGCCAAGCCTGGAACATTCCCTCCAGCCACCAGAACCCCCACGTGGACCCCAGCGTTTCAGTGCTTAGTGGGGGACTTGGCTCTGCTACAGAGGCAATGCTGCCCCAACCCTCCAGTACCAGCCCTGTGCCCCCTTCTCAGCTGCACCAGCACCAAGCCCAGAAAAGGGAGGGGATGAGGGAGGGACTAGCACAAAAACGTTAATGAACCTCCACCCACTCGTCCCCTGTGCTACTTCCCCTCAACCCTCTGAACACCGTCTTGGAACAGGGCAAAGGGGGGGCAAGTGCCTGCCTTCAAGTCATCGGCGTTGTAGAAGCTGATGTGGACAGAAGGCACCATCCAAGACTGGAAAAGCGTCTGGAGGATCTGGTGGGCCACGGAATCCGTGATAAAGTGAAAGTGGAGAGGGTTTTTCCTGTTAAGGGTAAATGCAGCAGCACTCAGCATCACACTGGGATGAAGAGGATACACTCCCCATTATGCCCATCCCTGTCAAGGGACAGATGTCAACTGAGGGGACAAATGGTGAAAAATCTGCCCTCTAGGGGAAACAAATCTCCCTCTCTCCCTCTAAGCAGTGGCACAGGGGATAGACAGAAGCCCTAGAGCCCCTGTCATGTGGCACTGCCACCTGTAGCAACTCATCTGGGAACCCCCAAATAGTGGGCCTCTGGCACAGCAAGCCCCCATTACCTGTGGAAGAGGATGGATTTCACCAGGGTGACCACGTCCCGGCTCGCGTTGTGCCCAGCACAGACAATCGCAACGTGCAGGAGCTGCCCAGAGACAAACGGAAGCTTTTTGAGGCTGAACACCCTCCCCTTGCAGGGACTGTCAGCTCCTTCCCTGGGCCTCCATAACTCAGCACTTCCCTGCGGGAGGAGCTCCAGAGAGAGTTGGGAGTTCCCCAGCTCAGAAGCAGGGACCAGGAGTCTGGCTGCCACTCCTCCTGTCTGGGCTGCCTCTCTGGAGAAGGAAGATGCGCTCACTCGTTGACTGTGGCCCACTGAGCACCATCAAGGGCCAGGGTTAGGCCCCAGCATGGCCAGAGGATAGGGAGAGCAGTGGCAGGTGGATTGCACATACACCTGTGCCCCACCAGGGTCCCAGCCTCCCATCCAACATGCCCTATCCGCATTGCCACCATGCTGCTGCCAGGTGCCATCACCTACCTCACATTTGTGCACTGTCCGATGCTTGGGGCAGGCAGTGCGATTGCTCCTCTCAGTCCTGGGGGGATTTCCATCCTCGGCAGAGGCCCCCCACTGCGGGCTGCCATCGCTGCCCTCTGCCTTAGACCGATCCAGCTGCAGGCGGAGCTGCTGGTTCTCCTCCTCCACCCTGCGCACCCGCGAGGCCAGAGCCTCCCTCTCCACATCCCGGTTCGGCTGCTCACCCAGGCAGGGAGGCAACAGGAGGAAGCGGCCGTCTGTGCAAGAGATACGGGGCATGTGACGGGCATGGCAAGGCTGGGAGGGCCCAGCTGTGTATGGTGGGGCAGAGGCCCAGCTGAGAGGTCCCAGCACACCTCACAAGTGCCCAGCCAACGTCATAGCTCCCCCAATTCCCACGGATGGCCTTGGAGATGTACCCAGATCAGATATACGTAACTGCAGCCACCTGCATGGCCACAGAGAAACCACTGCAAGGCCTCATCCCCCGCTGCCCACTCTCTGATGCAGACTTTCCCTTGATCCAAGGAGGGAGAGAAGGATACACTCACATTCAAGGCTGCCCACAAAGAGGTAGAGCCAGGAGAGAAGGATGAACAGGGTCACTGTGGCAAGCAGCAGCTTCAGCTTCATGCGCCAGGAGCGCAACATGGTGTGCCAGCAGGACATGGGTGGCAAGATCAGGTGGGCAGCCCAAGCCCGGCTGGCCCCAGCATCCTAGAGCCTGTGAGGGGCAGGGGAGCAGAGAGAGGTGTCACCAGCAGCCTCCACCCAGATGTTTTGATATCCTCCCTGCAGAATTTTGCTGCTCCCTCCAGGACAGCACCTGGACAAACGCAGTGCCAAGACAGATGCTGGATGACACTCCAGACACAGCCTCTCCCAGCTGGTACTCTTCTGCTCAGTGCTGGGGCATTCGCCCCCCCAGACTTGTCCCATCGCCCTGCTGCTGTGCAAACCCCGCGGTGGCGGGACCTCAGGCATGGAGGGGATTAGGAAAGAGGTCTCCAAGCAATTTCACCCCAGCGCTGCGCTTCGTCCCCGCCCACCCCACAGGCCAAAGGCTCCCAGGGAAGGGGAAAGGTAATGCTGAGAGGCCTCCCTGAGCCGGGCTGCCAGTCCTGGGAGGCTCACGGAGCCTGCCCGTGGGACAGCCTGCGGTGCCTCCGCCGCCGGCTCGGCAGGCCCGAGGCTGCTCGGGGGAGGCGGCCTCGGGGAACTCCCGCACCCAAACGCCGCCGCCCAGTTCGCTGGGAAAACCCGAAACGCTTCGGTGAACGCTCCTTGGCCGCTCCGGGCAGTCCCCTCACCCCGCGGGGCGGTCTCCCGGCGGGCAGGGACCGGTGCCCCCGGACCCCCGAGCAGGCAGGGGCACCTCCGCCTCCCCCTGCAGCCTGGCCTCGTTCTGCTCTCTGCCCGCAGCTCCGGACGGAGCCCCTGCCCTCGGCGCAGCAACATCTGGAGGCTCAACAAAAGCTGCCGTCGGGATGAATGGGCCGGATTAGGGGCTGCTCAGGCTGCATACACCCCGCTGAAGCCCATTGATGTGCAGATGCCCGTGGGGCCGCGGGGCCTCGAGAAGGCCACCTGGGAGAACACTGTCCCCTCTCCTCGGCCCCAGGGGCTGAGGTGCCAGCGCCTGCCTGCTGCAGGAATCACAGCTCAGGGTGGGTGGATGGATGGCTCCATCCACCTTCAGCGAGGGACACTCAGCCCCTGCCAAGTGCTGGGGCACGGCCATGCTACCCCACTGGGGATGCTGCTGGGTCTCCACGGCAATAGGCACAGCACATGAGGGCTACACTCCTTTTCCTCATGGAAAGGGGTCGTGCTGGCACCACAGCTCTCTGCAAGCCAGGCCTGATACTGAGTTGCTTTTCTGTTCTGTAGAGCAGGTCAAGTACGGGCACGGGGGGAAGGGGAAGCAAACACATGGAGCACACCATGCCTAGGCGCCTATTCTCCCTACCACAGCCACAGGACACGCTGGACACGGGGAGGTCTCCATGGGCTGCTGTCAGCCTGCCTCCCATCCCACATGCCGAGCTCCACACAAATTTTGGGGAATGTCCAGGCTACGCAGGAAGGGCAGGGGCGCAGCGAGAAAAGACCAGGGAGGTCAGCAGTACCCAGCAATCTGGGAAGATGGACAGAGAAGCAGTTTTAGCACAAATGAAGGATAGAGAAGGGGGTGGCATACTGCAGCACCTACCCTGCTCCCATTTGCCCCCATGGCCCCAGCCTGAATGTGAGCATATAACTAGGACAGGAATTTTTGGGGCCAGGACGGGAGCTACAGCAAGCCAGTTTCCAAAACTTCTCCCAGAGACACTCAAGGATTCCATCCATCCCCTCACCCCTCATAGCACACCCACCTCTCCTGCCACTCCTTATCCCGCTCCTTACCTGGCTACTCGCCTTCCCCCCAGGCAGTGATTTCCTTACCTGCCTCCCTCCTTGCCTCCCTCCACGGCTCCCCAGACGTCAGGCAACCCTCTGCTGCTGCTCCCTCCCAGGGCTGCTGTTCCCCGTCCTCCCTTTACTCCTCCCTTCAAGATCTGACACTTCCCCCCCTCCTCCCTGCTCTCAAACCCAAGCTCTCTCAGCACACCCCGCCGGCCCCCCTTTCAGAGGAAGAAAGAACAAACAAAACAAGAGATTAAATTCGCTTTCTACTCAAGAGCCCCCAGCGCCAGGAGCACAGTTGCCCAAACTGAGTTGGGAGGAATCCACCCTCCTTTCAGCCCCCTTCCCGCTCCCAGGCCTCAAACATCACTCCTTTACTGAGATAAAGGAAGCATCAGGATTATCTACCCCCTACTCAGTATTTGCTTCCTCCTTTCCTGGGGCAGGTGCAGGAGGTTTTGTCCTGTCATGGAGAGATTTCAGGGGACTCAGGGCGGCACATGATCTCCCTGTGGCTGGCAGAGAGCAGCTGAACGGCCAGCCTGGGATGCAACTATGGCCAGGGTGGGGTGCAGACCTTCTACTACCCAGAGATGAGATGGTAGCCGCTATCAGAGCACTTGCCCCTGACCTGAGCAGGGTGCAAGCCCCACCACAGATCTGAAAAGGAATGATCTGCCTAATGACCCAGCCCACCGGGAGCAAACAGGATGGCGGCAGGATGCCGGGGCTGGGCATGCTAACTATGCGGAGATACGCTCTACCTGCAGCTTCCCCCGCGCCCGGCCTTGAAGCTGGGGAAAGGAGGCAGCCTCTGCCCCGGGCTGGGGCGGAAGGGGAAAGCCCTTGCCAGGGGTGTCCTGTCGGAGTGGAGTGTCCTGTAGGAGTGGGGAATCAGGCGTGGGCCTGGAGGAGGCCGGGTGTGGTGGGGGGAGGCCACCAGCGGCAGCAAGCAGAGGGACTGGGATGCAGACCGCCCGCACGGCGCTCCAGATGAAATGTAAATTGCCCCCCGCCCCACAGCCCCGGGCGAACCGCGGCGGGCCCCGGCCTGCCCGCACAGCCGGAGCAGCACCTGCAGAGGCAGGGGCCTGGGGCAGGGGCAGGCCGGGGCTGCGCCCAGGCAGCACCCAAATCCCGGCCCGGGGAGGCACGTTTATCTCCCGCTTGTCCTTACAGAGCCCCGGGTACAACAGGCAGTAGCACCCCTCAGCAGCGCCCTTCTGCCCTGCCCAGCCCTGGCCTGGAGAGGAAACCCCCAGGCTGCTCTGTGGGCTCCTCTGAGCCAGCGGCTCCCCTGGGAAGGAATCCTTCCCTTTGCTCCCTTGCCTGGACTGGGGCACACGGAACTCAGTCCCCGGGACTGTCCTGCCCCTAACCTGTGGTAGCCACCATGTAATGGGTGCTCCAGCTGTGGCAGTGGCCACACAGGGCTTACCCATGCCCTGAGAGCAGCCCAGACCTGCTGCAGCCTGCCAACAGCACTTCTCTGGCAGAGGAGACTGCCTGCTGCTCCAGCCGACCGCCGCAGCCTCTCCACACACTCTTCCTGGCCTCTGTAACTTGCTTGCTCCCAGGATCAGACCCAATGCAGCGAGACCCAGCCAGGCCCTCGTCAGCCAGGCACAGCATGAGTGGCTTTAGGATGTTCATGGGGGTGAGGAGGAGATGGCAAGCCAGAAAGCAGCTACAGTCTCTTCTCCTCTGTGAAACGTTAAAGGCACACAGAAAGTGGAGGGCAAGGCTGGGCACAGAGCACAGTGGGTACTGGCAGCTGTAACAGAGCATGCAAGCCTCCCGGCTCTACCCATCCCTGCACTCATGGCACTGGGCCTCTCTGCCCTCCCTCCTCAGTCTCCTTGCTTGTGCCAGACAAGTGCAGCCAGCAGTAAGATGAGAGGTTTCCCAATACTGCCAGTTTCCAACCCCAGTGTGTGGGTGCAGGGCAGAAGTGCTGTTCACAGCAGGTTATCCTCCCTCCCCCACATTCTTCCCCAGAGCAGGAGGCTCCTGCTTCAGCAGGGATGAGGGGACATGGCAGATGGAACAGAAAGAGGCACCCGTGTCCCCTCTTGCTGGAAGAAGCTGGCAGCATATACCAGGGGAAGGGCAGGCAGGACCCAGGTCTTGTCTCATGCCTGGAAATCCTGCCTCCAGTGAAAATAGGATGATGACTAGGGGACAGGGAATGTCACACCAGCAGAGCTGGGCAGCTGCACAAACACCAATGCATGCTCACACCAGCCTCTGAGGTGTGGGCAGGAGCCCAAGGCTGGCTGCCTGCTGGCCACTCCACTGTGCACAAGCAGCTTTCACTGCTGGGACAGTGCCCCCACCTTGCTTGCCCCAGGCTCCCCCTCTCAAGATCTGCCCATGTCCTGGCACCTCAGTCCTCCAAGATCCTCTTTTTTTGTTAGACTATGGCTCAGCTTGGCTGGCCTTTGCTCTCTATGGTTCAGTGACTGTCAGGTGAGCAGTTAATGTTTAGGGAGAGCTGGCAGTGGGAACTTTCCCATCTCATCAGCATGTTTCCTCCAGTCCTGCAAGCACAGAGGGGAGCATCCCTGTTTTCCTACAGCACCAGTTGGCAGCAAGGCCCATGTCAGGGTGGGCATCTTAGCCTGTCATCTCCTCTAGAGTTAAAGCACACCTGCAGAGGGATGCTGAGGAAGACTGTCTGCAGGCCCCAGGGAGGCACAGACAGCCCCAGCCTTGCTGCCCCTCTACTGCCTGCCCGCAGCCATTGTAAGTGAAGAGGTAGCCTAGCTGTTCCCAGTGAAGAGCTGCAGGGCAGCCAGCAGAGGAGTGATTTCATGGGGCCATGCTGCCTGTTGTCTTACCTAGGTGTAGGCAACAGAAATTGAAAATCCTTCTCCCAGGACACATTTTTGAAACAGCAAGTTTAGCTGACCGGCTTAGACTCTCTCAGCAGGAGCCCAACACAGCAGCTTCTCAGGCTTACACAAGGTGAAAAACGGCCTGAAAACTGTGGCAAGAGCTGCACAGCCAGATTGGCAACTCAGAAAAGGCACCACGCTTTGAAGAGAGGCAACTGGGGACAATCTCTCTCGCTCTTACGAAGAGATGGGAGGGGCCAGGCTGGTTCCTCATTCAGCAGGTCACCTTTAAAGCACGTACAGACTGCAGCACCCATCTGATAAAGTGCCTTACGATTCAGCATCGCCTCCCTGTCCCCCTCCCCATGGCTGAAATGCAGCCACTTGACGGAGGCTGTGCAAGACAGCAGATACCACACAGGCAGCGCAGAGCAGGGTAGCTGAAGGAATTTACAGAGGCAGAATGGAATTTGGCCAAGAGAACAGGATTAAAACCCCATGCTTCGGATTACCACACCTTCCTTCCCTCCCCAGTCTTATGATAAGCAAAACTCAAGTGAGAATTTCACCTTCATATTTCCCTGGAAAGGGAAAGGTATGGCAAAACAGCTAATATATTCTAGAAGTGGAATCAAGCAGCATCCAGAGTTATATGTCAGAAGAATGTAAAAGAAGGAAGCATCCTTATCTCCCCACTGTCCCCCTACACCACCAAGCTGCAAATAAATCCCAGAAAGGCTAAGATCCTTCTGGGGCAACAGACAGCTGCACCCCAGTTACAGCTCATTTGCAAACTCTCCTCAGGCCCATAAATGATCACACACAGTTTTGCCACTCCATGTTGAGTTTTTTATTCTGCAAAGATAATACTGAAAAGTATGAAGCTTCTTCTCTGGCAGAAGCATAGCACTTGAGGAAGAGGAGCAGTGTCTGAAGAGCATTGATGTTCTGAGCTTGGCTGAAGCAAGGACTTCCGTCACCAGACTGTTTCCAGAGGAAACAGGCAAGTTCAGGCATGGTCTGACACACCTTGCTGCTTACCTCTCCATGTCTGAAACTCCAGGAATGCATCAGGGAATAACTCCTCTTGGCAGGGACTCCAACCACAAGGCCCTACTAGGCAGAGTATGATTTGCAGAGCAGCACTGCATCCAGTCTCCTTGTCCACAACCAGGCACTGGGTTCAGCTGCCTGGCAGAGCCCCAGAGGGCTGTGCAGGGCACACAAGGGGAGTCCACTGCCACAGCAGAGTGCACAAGTGTTGTGTAGGAGGCTTAAGCCTACCAGACATCCCACAGTGCTTACAAGCTGGGCAGCTACATGTTGACACAGTTCTCAGGCGAAGCAAGAGGGGCCACCCAGCTAGCAACACAGTCCCCAAGTGCTCTCACACCTGTCAGGCCCAAGAAGAAGCTGGAAGGATCCAGCTGACAATAGCTCTCAGCTATGTCTGTGGGGACAGTAGGGCAGCAGAAAGCAGGGTGCTGGTTTGCACCCCTCTGCATATGGTACCTTTGTCCCTCACTGCAGCAGAAAAACAGCAAGATAGACCCTGAAAGCTTGTATGCAATCAGAGCTGCAGCACACTGGACACAGTGCTCAGGACACCCACACAGACACGCCAATGCTACCAAGTGGATTTCACTCTGGGCTAGAAATCAGAATTGCCTCTCAGAGACCAAATCACTACCTTACAAATCTCACTCAAAGGCTGTCCAACCCTTCAGCTGGCCATGGGTCTGGAGCAGCCCACCTTTCCCTAGCACTTAGCTAGTCCTGTGACCACAGCGCCAGGCTCAGGGTAAGGGAGCACCCTGCATGTCCATGCTGGTCATACTTGAGTCTGTTTCGTGCACAGCCTGGTGGGGTAACCAGAGGTGCTCCAACTTGGCACCTGGAAGTGACGCTGGTGCCCCTTCCTCTCATGAGGCCCTGCCAATGTGCTGCTGAGAACCCCAAGAAACTCAGAGAGAAGGTAAGTGTTCAGTACACTGCTTCCAGCTGTACCTCCCTGGACTCTAAGTTGTTTGATGTCAAGAGGATATTCAGCAGGTGAAGTATCAACACTGACTGACCTTTTTCTGGGCCTGATGAAGCAACACTGATGACAGGTGCTCTGACACTGACATAGAGGCTACAGTCCTGGATCAAATCTCATCCATATCCCTCCCTAGCCACCACAGCTTGGCACAGTAGGGACTAGGCCTGGGCACTGTGTAGGAGCATTATGCAAGGCAGGAGGAAATTAACTGCCTTTTGCAACAGGAGCAGCACTGGGGCTGATCTCCCAGTTCTTTTCCCCTCTTCTGGGATTATATTTCTACTAGTATCTGCATTTTTGCTGACATCTGTGCTGCAGCTAATGGCTAGCTCTGAATCCATTAGGTTCACCATGTCCTGGTCTCCGGATGTGCTCTGGGCATCAATACCTATTCACTCCTGCCATTTCCTGACACTTTCACTACCACGGCAGTAGACAGCAGCTCCTGGGGTCAGAGCTGAGCAGGGTCAGCAGCCAGAAGCTTCAGCTTTTTATCCAAGTCAGTCCACAGCAAGCCCTCCACCAGCTCCAGCTTTGTCATCAGCACACCTGGAACACCCAGCAGGCATCATACCCATAGAGCAAAGGGTGGGAATTTCATCCTGTGAAGTACTGACACTTCAAGTTTCCAGCCAGCAGTGCCCTTGGGTAGGGACTAATAAAAGATGCCACATCATGCCACAGATCTCCCCACTCCCTTGAAATGCTCTTGAACGGTCTGTATCAGGAGCTGCTTGCTAGTGGGACAGGGGAGACCATATCCCAGCACATCTGGCCAAACTTAACCCTCGTGGAGTCTCCATCATCTCATACAAAATTAATCAGGATAATTACAGCAAAAAAGAAGACAAAGGGACTCCAACAACACCAGATTGGTGCTCTGCATGGAAAAGTTCACAAGAGGTATGACACCATCCTCCCTGCCACCTCTGGGAAGGTGCCAGGGGCATGGCTGTGAGCCAGGCCCTCAGGTGCCTGCCATGCATTGTCACCAGCAGAGCTGGGTAAGTGTTTTCAGCTGAATAGCTATTGATTGAAAACTGCAGTTTCCAGACAGCTCAGACCTATTTGCTCCTTTGTACAAATTTTGGACAAGAACAAAATGCTTTGTTTTCCAAGTGGAAGGTCTCATTTTGCATTGTTTTGTTTGTAATTGAGCCGCATTACATTTAAAAGATAAAGGGTCTTGCACATTCATTTGAGTTTTTTTCCCCTCCAATTTTTCATTTTGGGCACTAAATCAAGCAATTAATTATTTGTTCTGCTCTCCAGACAAGCTGAGAGCATCACAAGCCAAAGGGCCAGAGCAGTTCTGCCCAAGCAGCAGTGCTGAGGAGGTGTTGATGTTCTTTGTGCTGCAGTCTCCTCTCAGGCCTTAGCTTGACCTCTGTCACAGCTAGCAGGCACTCACCTGGGAGAAGGGCCCTAAGCAAGGAATGGCAGGTGCCCTGCTGAAAGGGCATTCATGCACCACAGTGAGCAGCAGTTCAGAATTCACAAGAAGGTCACTACCACTGCTTCCCATGCCAACTGCCCTCCACAGTACAAGTACAGAATCATAGAATATCCTAAGTTGTAAGGGAAACACAAGAATCATCAAGTCCAACTTCTGGCTCTGCACCAGACAACCCCAAAAATCACACCATGTGCCTGAGGGTGTCATCCAAACACTTCCTGAACTCAGCCAGGCTTGGTGCTGGGACCACTTTCCTAAGGAGTCTGTTGTAGTGTTCAACCACTCTCCGGGTAAAAAACTTTCTTCTTACACCTAACCTCATCCTCAGCTGACATAGCTTCATCACATCATGGTCTCTCTCCCTAGTCCCACTCATCACTGTGACTGGAGCAACTCTTCCAAATGCCATCTCTCGCAATGCCAAACTCTAGTCTGGCAGCCAGGTACACACAATGGGGCACCTGACAAGGAAAGCAATCCCTTCACTTCCTCTGCACGAAAAGCAGCTGGGCCACATGGGGAGGATGCTGCCCACGGAGAGCCAGAGCTCATGGATACAGCCTGGTGCTTCTTCCACCAAGGACTGGCCCAAACTGGGAACTGTGCTCAAGCAGCCACTCCCCTATCTTTCTTGTCCAGAGCTATTCCTGGCACCACTGCCCTAAGTGCCCAAGCAAGGCTGAAAGCAGAACTCATCCACACAGGAATGGAACAACTGCACTAAAAATAGCAAACAAGGGTGGCTCAGGACAGGTTCTAAAAAACCCAAGTAGCAATACTGCCATCCACTCAGGGTGCCCTGAGCATTCTTGAGCTGCAGAGAGGTTTACACATTGCAACACTGTGGAGGAAAAACTGCTGCCCAGGCTAAGACAGGAAATTTATCTGCAAAAAAGCCTATGAGGCATTTTGCATTTTGGAAATGAGGAAGGGCCTGATGGGGGCAAAAACCAAGGTGAAGTAGATCCTAGAAGGGAGGCAGTTTCCAAAGCCAGGCAGTGGAAAGGAGAATGCTCCAAAGACCCAAATTCCTTACTGACCATTCCTAGCACTCCTCCCCTCCTGCTCCTCTTTGTGTTCCCATCCCTGCGGCTTCTCACACCGCTGAGCTAAACCCTGAAGTTGCCCACCAAAAGACGAGGGCAGGGAAGAAAGAGCATACCTCAACTCAACCAAGCAGCAGACGTATGGCTCAAGACAAAAGCTCATGTCTTCTGCAAACCACAGCAATCTCTGTGCAGCACCCAGCTTGCACCAGGAGTCAGACAGAGGCATAAGAGCTCAGCCCATCTGGGTCAAGTTCCCTTCCTACCTTCAGGAAAAGTCATATCCTTCCCACCACACTTATCCTCACTACTCCCTCTTCCCTGCTGGTGCCTCCATCTGGATCCACAAATACTCTGCCTTCCCCTTCTCACTGACAGCTTATGTCCTATAAAGGGATCTCAGTCCCCAAAGATGAGGCTATGATTGGCCTCATGCAGCACTGCCAGGCACCAGCCTCCCACTCTCAGCAGGGAGCCCTGCTCTTTCAGCAGAGCTGCAGCACGGCTCACTTGGGCATACACTGGTAAGAGCACAAGACTGTTGGGAAAGCAGGAGAGGGTGTGAAAGCACAGGGAAGGCACAGACCTGAACCAAATCACCCAGTACATAAACATACATGCAGACAGGGAAGCCATTGCTTCCTTTGACATAAAGGTTATTTTGTCAGAACAGGAAGACAGCACCCCAAAACAAAAACACCAACCCCCTGCTTAATTGCTGCTAGAGCACCAAACCAGACAGAGCACAAGAACCAAAGACAGCCAGTGCTGACTGCAATCCCACCCTGTGAGTTTTGGAAGCCCACAGTTCACTTTGCTTCTGCTCCTTGGCTCTCCTGTCACCCATCACCTTTCCTCCTCTGCACAGCAAGCAATAGAGGTTTCAAGTTTAGCCAAGTTTCCGCTCAGGGAATAGCGGCTTGATAACAGACTGGACAGGATGTGAGCACCCATTGAGGAAGAGGATTAGTAACCACCTAATCTGCACATTTTGGAGTCTAAGCACTTCACTCGGCACTCTAATTAAACCATGGAGGGAAAGGATTGCCAGCAGGTGGAGAACAAGGAGGAAGAAGGAAAGGAAACAGGCTGTGGCTTAAAGGCTGTTCCTTGTAGCTTAAATGCAAGGAGGGGAGTATCACGGATAAGGATGCATTTCACCTTTTAGTATTTTATACTGGGGCTGTTGAGCATCCTGTTGCCTTCTCTGACCCAGTCTATGGGAGTGTTGAGGGCAGGATGAGAGGGAAACTGTGTGATGACCTGGGGAAGATAAAGGAGGGAGTAAGAGGATTCATCAGACTGGCTAATGGTTTACCTGTGGAAGTTTTGTCTGGCTGGCTATGATTCCCCTCTCGAGTCCCCTGCCTCCCGAGAAACAATACAAGTATCAGAGCATGTCTGTCTCCAGTTCACAGAACTATCTGCACAAAAGGGCCTTGTTCCAGCACTTATCTGGCTCCAAGGTGGGGAGGGGCCAGTGCCTCACTGCTCTGGCACCAGGAAGGACATTCAGCTCCATGCCGGCTCCTTTGGATCTGCCTGGCAGGGGAACATTTCCCAGCACAGGTGAAGAGGGAAACCTTTTACCACAGTCCATGACAAACAAAACAGTTCAAATAATAGCCCATTTCCCTCAAGCTGTGCTCAAGCCCACTGTGCTCATGCTGAGAGTAGGCAGCAAGCATGAGCCTCTGGAAACAACTTGAGCAGCAAGGACAGGAGCCCCACAGCACAGGGGGAAAGGCAGCTGGTGCCCTAGCTGGGAACAGGAGTGCCAGGGAATAGCCTCACCTCCAAAATGCTTTGCCTTCAGCTCTGCCCCACCAGACCAAGGCAGGAGGGTGCATGTGTGCAGGGGCAGCCTGTCACTCCAGCGTCCCTCTCTTCCCTCACTCCCATTCTTTGGAATTCCTCTCTTCTGTTTGCTTTGTTTCAGATCTCAATGAACAGGAAGAAAAGGGAAGGAGCCTTGACAAATCCGATCAAGGCACAGACATGCTGAGGCTCCCTCCTGCTGGCATGCCAAGCCCTGCACTAATGAGGGGTAGAGAGATGGCCGCTGGCCTCACAGAAACACTTGAGGTAAAGGACAGAAGGAAAGGAAGCTGCTAGGACAGAACAATGCCAGCACAAGCTCCCAGCCTTCAGAAGGAGGTCTTCCCATTTTCCCTGGCCCAGGGAGCTTGTTCCAGCTCCTCAGTCCAGGCCCCAGTGACCTACTGCCCACTACACTGGAAGCAAGTAAGAGCCCATAGTAGTGCTCAGGGAGAAGGATCCAGACACACATATTCAAGTGAACAGCAAAAGAGATGAGGTCGCACTTTACTCCAAGGATTCATATCAAGAATCTGGTCCTTCCCTCCAGAGAACTGGGCTATGGGGGCCTTATAAGTGCCAGTGCTGTCTCCAGAACCTCCCACTGGTCCCAAATACTCTATGTCCTTCTGCCATGCACTCATCTCCTCTTTACCAATTTAGAAGCATTAAAACAGCAAGGGAACAACCACATGTAAACAACCTACTTAACACACACGATAACTAACCTTTGAAGGCTGCCAATGTTGCCAGAGTAGCTAGGAACAGCTGGAGAAGTTGGCAGAGTCTGGTGGTGGCTTGAGGACCCCCTTTAACCAAGGATTCTCAGCTTGAAGGGCAGATAAGACATTTCAGCTGTACTTGAGGGGTTTGGAGCTTTCTGTCACCTGAAACCCAAAAGACAGTCACGTGAAGAGCTACTGCATTAGAGAGCTCTGGGGACAGGTCCCTGCACAGCCAAGAGTGTCACAGACCAACAGTACCCAACACCTTGGTTCTGTGCCCTTCCTCGAGCCTGTCACAAAGCACAGCTCAGTGTCACCCAAGGCTACCCAGACAGCCCACAACAGAAGGACTATCTGAGCACTGCACGTTCCTAGTCCCAGATCACTGCACTGTCCTGTAGCACGTTCCCCACCCACACAAGGAGGGCTGTACACGTGTCCCCAGATTGCTGGCAAAGCCACAGCCACTCTATTGCATTGTGACACATGAGTCTTCACTCCAAGCAGGGTGAGGAGCTGGGGGAGGGATGCAAGTTCCCTGGCCCCCTCCCAAACATGATGGCAGCAGCAAGTGTCTGACTGGTGAGGCAGTGAAGGGATTAACTATCATGTCCAGTAACTCGAGCCCCTGTGACATACCCTGGGCAGCCCCATAATGGGAGTTAAGAGAGTCTATCCTGATAGATACACACAGCGAAAGAGAAAGGGTAAAGGCAGAAGAGAGAGAAAGCAGGCAAAAACCACCACAGAACTTGCACTGAAGAAAGCAGAGAGGTCTGCACATGTTACTCCTCCTCAGAGGAAATCTTCCTATGCTGGGATCTTGGCAGCTCACGCCTTTCCACCAGCTCCCACAGAGTTAGGTACAAACATTCCACAACTGCAGGCTGAAATGGATAAGCCCTTCTCCCAGGAGGTTACAAGAATTACCATCTCGTTATCAGAAGAAAGCCCAGACCAGAAGAACAGAGTCACACCAATAAGCTGGGGCAAAGAAATTGAGAAGAATTGAGAGTTTTAATTTAAAGCCTCTCTATTCACACATTATTGCTCCAAGATGCAGCAGGAATGAAACCTTAAAAGCAGATAAAAATCTAACAAAAGCATCTATCTTGTCTGCTCCACCTGTTTTAAAACTCCAAACAGAGAAACAAGTGTGCAGTGTGCTATGCTGTTGCACCCCTCTAGCCATAGCAAACCCTAGGCCAGCCTGACACAGCACAATATGACACAAGAGAGGCAACATCGATCCCAACAAGGGCTGGAAATAAAAAATAGTAACAATAGCTGCTATCTGAACAGTAAAACACAGCAACTTCAACAATGAACTACAGCACAGCATGGCTCAGCAAAATCCTCTTTCAGCAACAAAACTCAACACTACTTCTGCTTCGTGAGCCTCCCTCAGATTCTGGCTACAAGGTGGCAGTCAGGGAGAGAAGACATGTATGGATCCTACAGTACATGTCAGTAAACAGACATCTATCTCCTCCATCATTCCCACTCTGCTTGTCCTGATCTCTCAGCCCCCACCTCAGATCAAAGGGGTCTAAGAGGAGAACCTTGAAGATGGATACTTCTGGAGCAGGGGAAACAGGGTATTAACCAGGATGCCAAACCCTCTTGGCACATGTCCCTTTTGCAGATACAACACTCTCCTGCTACTACCAGAGCCTTGGATTTCCAGGGAACAGTTCAGCAGGTAAGAGCCAAAGTCCCTCAGGGCCCAGCTGTATCTCTCCCTTGGAGTGTTTCCACTAACTCAGGGCACCAGAGAACTGTGTGTCCAAAGTTTTTTCCAACTGCATCATATGGTTATTAAAAGACATAGCCTCTCCCTCCCAGCCTTTGGCACAGACAGATTTGAGCATTACAGGAGAGACTATACAGTGCTAATGAATCGGGGAAGGGAGTTACCCAAGTAACAATCTGGAGCTCTAAATGGCTTTCTGGAAAAGGCATCTGGACGCAGGAGGCAGTCACTATCTCGCAGCATGGCTTTGCACACATTGCCAGACATGTTGTTTCTCCTGGGAAGCCAAAAAGATTCTCTTTCCAGATATGCCAATTCTGAGCTAAGCTGGGAAGGGCAGGGGCACCCTGACAGAGAACAGCAACAAAATACCTGCAAGTCAAAACACACATAAAAGGCCCCTTAAGCTTGTTTGACCTGGGTTTCCCTTCCCCTCAGACCACTGCTTCAAGTAATAGACCTGTCAGCAACAGTTCAGGAACTCAAGGACTACACCATCAACACCCCCTGCCAGCTGCTTCCTTTACAGACCTCAGAGGGCTGTCAGAGATCAGAAGTACAAGCTGCCACAAGGAGCAAGGCTATGCTCAGGTCTTGGTGTGCTTCATTGCCTGTGTCTCCTCACTCGGAAAGAGATTTGGAGCTCTCCTGAAAGGTGTTGACCTCCAGTAGGATACTGTGAATTAATCAGACCTTCCATTCTAGGCAGGACTCATGTGCCAGGGACTAAAATACTCCCTGGACATGCTTCTGTCTACAGGTTATTTAGAGCAGGTTATAATTTACCCCAAGCTATCCCAAAGTATTGGCTGAGCTCATCCAGAAGCAAAGAAAATACACAGTCAGACCATGGTGTGAGGACTGAGAAGAGCAGAAAGGGATGTCCCAAGTAGACAGGGCCAGAAAGGCCATCTTATCCTTCCCCAGGACTGCTCCCTTCCAACCATAGCTGGAAATCCCTGACCTCACCCTGACAGGCTCCTTCCCTCTGGGCAGCAGAAGGACGGCAGGAAGACATGGTTGGGGAGAATATCCTTTTCCCACTGCAACTAAGACACAGCCAAGCATCAGTATACCGAATCTATTCTCCTACATCCCTCTCCCCAGCTCCAACACTGGTAGGTGCTGTATGAAAATGTCCTCACCTACCCCAGCACTCTGAAAAATAAGTTTTGAGCAAGGCTTAGAGACCCATGGCAGTACTTCCCCTGGAGTCAGGCTTCTCAAAAATGGTGTGGTCCTGTGAATCTGAGCAAAGAGTGAGATGCTGGCAGCCAAGAAAGCTGGACTTCAGCACTGTACCCATGGATGGGCTGGCAGAATGTTTGCTATTTTTTAGTTTGCTTCTTTTTCTACCATTAGTGCTGAGCCTGCATCCCTCATCATCAGAGCATAGGAACTATTTGGCCCCAGTTATAGCCAGTGGATTGCCAGTAAACACAAACCCTCAGCACTCAAGACTGACAGTAAGCACTAAGGAAAGAGCTGCTCAGTGATCATTCTGGGCACAGTTAAGAGAGAAAATAGCCGCTCAACCCACCCTTTCAACTCCTAGCCCCCTCCCACACACACTGGGCACCACAAACCAAGGTGGTTTAAGTCTTGTCTGGTCTCATGGGCTAGCTGCTGCTCTGAGAAACCACCCCTCCTACAGTGCTCATTGCAGCATATTTACCATAAAAAGGCAGCATGATGCTACTCAAACTGTTCTCCAAACTCAGTCACTGCAGGAGGAAGCCGAACAAAAGGGGACATGACAGTGGGTTGGAAGAAGGTTGGGGGCAAGGGGTGAAAAGGAAGCGTCTGTCAAAACGCTTCATGCTCAGGGACAGAAGCACACCATCTACACTGTTTGGAGTAGCCCAAGGACTTTGTGCATCAAGCTTCACCTCTGGCTGAAGACAACATGTCTTTGGCAGTCTCCTAGCAGCCAGCTCTCAGATTGCTGTCTGGCAGAACTAGAGCCTCTCCCTGAAGGAGAGCAGCTCCCACAGTCTGCACTGGATATGCCCCTAGAGTCAGCAGCAGCACACACGTCCCCTCAGCAAGCTGTGCGCCAGACCTCTGTCACGGGCTTCGGGTGTTCTCTCACCCACCTTCGCACTTACATTAGCGGCTCAGGCACCGTGAAACGCAGGGAAGCCTGCAGGTAGCACTGCATGTGAACGGAAAGTGATTCTGAATAAAAAGGTTTGTTTAGTGCCAGACTGCTTGCCAGCAGTATCTTGTGCCCTTTTTGAACTCAGCCTGCTGGAAAACAAACCCTCGGGGGAAGAAAAGAGATCAGGAAGGATAAAGTGCCTGCCCATGCAACTGTAATTCCCGCCGAGGAAGCCGCGGGCACACACTGTGCCCATTGTGCAGAGGTAGCCGGACAGGAGGAAGGAGGGGCAGCTCGGCCCACCTCTGTGCGCACTCGGGAGGGAGCCCCGCAAAAGGTCGGGAAGCGCCTCCCGGCCCAGGGGTGCCGCCGCCGATCTTGGCACGGGGACCGTGCGGGCCAGGCCTGGCTGCGGGCCGGCAGCCTGGGCTGAGCGGGGCACGGCACGGCGGGAGAGCGAGAGGCCGCGGGAACGGGCACAGCCCGGAGCCCTTTTCTGCAACAGGCTGCAGCCAAGCGGGCCCTGCGCCTCCTCCCGCCTGCGAACGGGGGTCAGCGCTAGTGCGGCAGACACTGAGCACGGCCGGGGCCGTGAGAGTCCAGCTGAGCCCCAGGAGAGCCCCCACTGCATGGCCCGACCACGGCCGTGCTGCTCCTTCCTTCGCCCCCCCCGCCCCGGCCCG
>WEKX01006863.1:727913-760028 GCA_013390025.1 Pitta sordida
GGCCCAGCTGGAGGGCACCGTGCGGGGCCTCTCGTACTTGCTGCCAGGTGCGGGAGCGGGGAGCAGGCCGGGCCCGGCGGGCGCGGACACCGAGGCGCAGCGGGGAGCGGGGGCTCCCCCGGCGCCGGGCGCTTGCTGATAGCCGCTCTCTTCCCTTCGCAGGTCGCTTCTCGGACTCGCACGCGTTATCAGAGCTGGGTAGGTGGGCAGCGGGGAGCGTCCTGTGCCCTTGCGCGGGTGTATGTGGGTCCGCTCCCCGGGCCCTGCTGTTCTCCCTGGCTGGCTGCATCCTCTGGCGGTCCATAGGAGGAGTCTGCACGTCTTGCTGCCCTCCTTCCCTCGTCTCCTGCCGGGGACAGGGGCAGCAGTGCTGGTTTGGCTTGCTTTCTGTGCATCCATTCTGCGGTGTTCCCGTTCTTTTCCAGTGTATTCTGCCTCCAACCTCTTAGTGCTGTTAAATGACTGGATTCTGCGAAAGGACCTTCAGAGAAGTCTCCCCACGGTAAGGCAGGAATGTGTGGGAGGAGGATTTGGGACACACGCTTCTTCCTTACAGGAGTTTTCAGGGAGTGTCTGTAGAAACTTGACATGTCTTTGCTGTGGCTTGTCTTTGTGGTCAGGTATGGAGAGGCCAGAGGCAACCTCTGGATGTAGGTAAACAGCAGCACTGTCCTGTAGCTCCTGTCTAGAAGGAGTGGCCAGAGTACTCCCTGGAGTAGAGAAATCAAGCCCTGACTTGCACCAGAAACTCCAATGGGTTTTTTTTGAGAAGCTCAGAACTCAAGGAGAGGTGTTGCTGAATAACCATTACGGTTTCCAGAGTAGTGGCTCTGAAGTATTGAAGCTCAGATTCTGTCCCTCAGACTCTTTCTTTGCACACACTATTGAGCAAAACAAACATAAGCACCTTGCTTCTAATGTCTCTTCTGCATGAGCCCCAGGCTGCCTCCCAGCAGTTGTTAGACTTTGGGGAATGGAGAGGAGAGTGGGTTTTATCCAGGCAAGCCTCTTCTGTTACAAGCCTGCCCATTGTCTGAGCTGGGTGTAGGCAGCTCTCTGGCTGGAGCATCAGGTGTGTAACAAACAGAAATGCAGACGTTTTCCCTGGTTGTTGAGTTTCAGGGAATTTCAGCTGTATTGTCTTTATTGATGCTTTTAATGGGTGAAACCCTGTGGTTGACAGTAGCAGCAAGTTCTCGTGTGGAAAGCAGGGACCTAGACTGGAAGAGCACCCACTGTCTCAGGATTCATGCCTGGAATCTAGACTGAAGCTGTATTCAGCAGACATGTGCTCTGGTGAGCCTTCCCTCTACTCCAAGCATACTCCCTCATCAGCTCTAACTAGAGAGGAACTCTGGCATAAGGTGAAGGGGATTTTTGCCATGGAGCTCAGGCACAGTGCCACAACCCAGGAGGCTGTCCTGCTGTGTCAGTTGGGGTAGGAGGCAGTGCAAGATACAGCTGTGACATTCTCTTTGTTTCTGGAGTAGCAGCCCTGTCTGATACTGTGATGGCTTGGTCTGCTGCTTCTTGGAGGTAGATAAGTGGGTTTCTGTGGGGCCTCTGGCCACAGTGGAGACACCACTTTTTTTCCTTAGGCTGTGACTCCCAAGGCCATCTGGTGGTTAATTCTGAGGGTCCCACCAGACTGGGCTGTGTTTGTGCCTTTTACTCTGGAGCAGAAGCTGCATTTAATCCTCCTCCTCCCCTCTGTGTTTTGCAGTCACTGCCCCAGCAGAAGCTGCTGACCTGGCTGAGTGTGCTAGAATGCGTGGAGGTCTTTGCAGAGATGGGGACAGCCAGGGTGTGGGGGGAGATGGGCCGGTGGACCATCATTGTCCTCATCCAGCTGGCTAAGTAAGTGCTGTGGCGGGGAAGGGGCAGCATGCACTCAGAAAGGGGATCTGGAGGGCACTCAGTAGTACCCCAGGAAAAAGACCAAGCAGGACTGAGCTGTCTGTTCCTGAGCTGAGGGATTTTGGAGCCCCACAGTGTACTGGATACTGTGATACAGAAGGGAACACTTACATCTCTCATCTTGCCAGTTGCTCTGAGCAGACCTGGGCATTTCCCTCTTCTGTGGAGACCACCTTTCCAGTGCAATATGAACCCAGCTGGTAGTCTGGAATTGAAGGTTTCCACATGTCTGTTCACAGAGCCATCTTTCGTCTCCTGCTCCTGCTGTGGTACAAAGCAGGCATCCAGATGTCTCCTCCCATTGTGCCACTGAACAGGGAGCAGCAGCAGCCTCTCCACCCTCAAGGTGAGCCCATGGTGTTGTCATCATTGGCATAGTACCTTGCTGAGCCACATACCTTGTCCTGCTGGAATGACTTGTCAGAGCAGCGGCTTGCACAGCACAAGGAGCTATTAGGCTTCAGTACTCCAGGCTGAGCTGTGTTGAACTTTCCACCCTTTCAAGAGGGCAAATTAACTTAGTGGCAGGTTTGTCTTACAGTCTGGAAGGAGAGGATGGAGAAGTCTAAGCCAGGAACTAGTGGCTGAACTGTGAGTCAGGCTGCATGTTCCCTGGTCTGATGATGAGGAAAGAAGTCCCAGGCTTGGGCAGTGTCAGGCAGATTTACCTTTTCACCCTCTACCTAGCGTTAGCCCCTGCAGGATGGTCTGGTTTTCACAATGTCAGCTTTTGAGTCAACTCTTCTTGGTGGCAGTATAGGAGAGGGTGCTGCCAGCTTTGGGGTGAAGTGTATTGCTTTGAAGCATGATCCCTGTGGCTGTTTTCCTCTGCAGACACAGAAGACAGCTCCTCAGGGAAAGATCAGACCTATGTTGGCAGGCGTTCCAGCCGTGTTGTGCGCTCTCTCCAGAGCAGTAAGTAACTGTTTTCAGCCTGAGGTGTTTCTACTCTGTGCGTTTCAGGTATGATATGGCTGTGAGCAGTAAGGGGTAGAACATTGTATTGGGACATATCTTGGCAGTCACTGGGCCTACTGTGTGTGCATGTGGATATCAAAGCAAGAGGGATTCAGACATGTGCTGCAAGGCTACCACTTAAATTGTCTGTTCCCAAGTGAACTGTACAACTGACACCACTCTTCATTGGGGTTATGCTTTGAGGAGCATGGATCTTACAAGTACCTCTCCCTGCTCTGTCCCCTTTGGAGGCAAGCTTTGAAGGTGCTGGTCAGCCACAGCAGTTGCTGTTTGTACAGTTCTTCAAACTCTCCTGTTTCACATCTTCACAGTGCAGAAAGCAGTGAGGTGGTGGTGCAGGGAAGCATAGACACCTTCCTAGGTGTCCTGGTTTTGGCCAGGATAGAATTAGCTCTCTTCCTAGAGTAGAGTGCTGAGTTTTGTGAGCATAATTTTGATTATGTGACAATAATGTTGATAACGTCACTGATGTTGTAAGTTGTTGTGCAGAAGTGGTTACTGTAAGCTAAGGACTTTTCAGTTTCCCTGGCTCTGCTAGTGTGGAGGTGCAAAAGAATCTGGGAGGGAACATGGTCAGGATGGGTGACCTGAATTGGCCAGAGGGATATTCCATACCCCATAGAATGTCATGGCCAGTATATAAACTGGGAGGAGTTGGCTGAGAGGGCCAGTTACTGTTTGGTGATGGGATGGGCATCAGTCAGAGGGTGTTAAGCAGTTACATTGTGCATCACTTGTTTTTCTTGGGTTTTGTTATCTTCCTTTTCATTGTCATTATTTTACTTTATTTAAATTATTAAACTGTTGTCTCAACCCGTGAGTTTTACCTTTTTCTGATTCTTCTCCCTGTCCTATCAGTCAGGGGTTGGAGGGACTCCAGGGCCAAGGGGGAGTGAGCCAACAGTTGTGTGATACTTAGTTTTCAGGTGGGACAAAGCTTTTATTTGTCCTAGTGACAAATCTGCTTGTTTCAGCCCCATCCCTGCAGTCTCGGCACTGGGGGTCCCCCCAGCAGAGAGAGGAGTCGCAGAGCCGAAGAGCAGAAGAGATGAACCAGCCTCCCACCCCTTTGGGTCTCCAAGAAACCATCGCAGAATCCCTCTACATTACGCGCCCTCTGCTCCACCGTATCCTGCCCTGGATGGGTGCGGGATCCTGCTGTACGCGGGTGCTGGCAGAAGGTCCTGAGAGCAGCCCTGGCTTCTCTTCCTGCCGGGGCTCTGCTTGGGGAGGGGCCTCGTGACTCCTCCCTTCTCGTACGCTTTGTTAGCTGGCCTCAGCCACTGTAGTTGTGGGTACAAGTCTTCCAGCCACTTCCACGGGACCCCCCAGGACTGCCTTAAGGGTGTATTCTGCACTTGGCAGAGCTTTGTGGGTACCTGGGGTATTGCTTGTCTATGTGCCTCTTGTTAGGCATCTCTCATCTTTCCCTTCCTTGACTGTGTGTTCCTAGTATTGAGTTTAGGAGTGTGGGGCCAGAGATCATGGAAGCCCTGGCTCCTCTCAGCAGTCCTGGACATCACAAGGTCAGTCTGAGGAAGAGTCTTTGTTGGTGTTGAGATTGGTGGTGGCTGAGCATTGAACTTCCCTGTTTCCCAATCCTGGGCAGGCCCTACTGAGAGAAATACACACAGGGACTGGTCTTTGTCTTGGAAATTTACACATTCAGTTATCTTTTGCAACACTTACAGTGCTCTCTGTTCTGAGCTGGTGCAGTGTGCTCTGTGTGGAGCTGAGAGTGGAGGGCTTTAGAAACTCACTTTCTTTACCTTGCTGGCTGCTGCTGCTGTGTGTGAGCTCTCTGCCCTCCTCCTTCCAGTCTCAGCTTACTGAGTGATCTGAAAGACCTGAACAGGCGAGAGCGAGCGGAGCTGAGGCGACGAACCATCCTACTGCTGTACTACCTGCTGAGATCTCCTTTCTATGACAGATATTCAGAGTAAGGGGCCCCTGCTGGGCTTTTGCTGAAAATTTCCCTTTTACCTGAAATAGCATCAGGGGACTGGGTGAGTAGATCTGAACAGGTCTGGGTGCCTGTGACCAGGTTAACTGAGCCCTTGCATAACAGCTGCTGTTGCTGTTCATGCATTCTAAAGCTGGGGCTAGGAGGTGTCCAGCTGGACTCCTTCATACTCTCTCCCTTCCTAGGGGCAGGATCCTCCTCCTTCTGCGCTTGTTGGCTGATTACGTGCCTGGAGTTGGCTTTGTCACACGTAAGTGGGTCCCACTGTTCTATCCCTGTTTCTGTTGAGTGAAGAAAAATGTGATGGCATTCAAGATGATCTGCTCCATAATCGTGCCTGGCACTGAGGTCAGGCTGACAGGCCTTTAATTTCCTTCCGGCTCTTCTTGTGGATGGGCATCACATTAGCCAACTTCCAGTCATCTGGGATCTCCCTAGTAAGCCAGGACTGATGATAAATGATGGAGAGCTTTGTGAGCTCATCTGCCACCTCTCTCATCACCCTAGGACAGATCCCATCTGGTCCCATGGACTTGTGAGGATCCAACTGGCTCAGCACGTCTCTTAACCGCTTCCTTAACGGGGGCTGTGCTGCTCCCTGACCCCGTCTACCAGCTCAGGAGGGCAGTTGTCTTGAAGACAACCTGCCTTACTGTTGAAAACTGTGGCAAACAAGGTGTTAAGTACCTCTGCCTTTTCCTCATCTTTAGTTACTAAATACCCCTCCATGTCCAAAAAAGAATGAAGATTGTCTTTGTCCCTCTTTTTGCCATTTATGTTTTTATAAAAGAATTTTTTTATTACCCTTCATGGAAGTAGCCAATTTTAAGTTCTAACTGGGCTTTTGCCTCTCTAATTTTTTTTCCTATATGACCTAGCAACGTATTTAAATGTTGTCTCCTATCTTGGCAAAAGTAACTGTTTTATTCTTGGGTTCCTCTGAGTTATGTAAGTGCATTTGGGATTGTTGGGTGTTATAATGAGAAGGGGGGGTATACCCCATAGATACACAGGTTCAAATTCTTGCCTTTCTACATCTGTGATCTCTCTGTTCTCTTGTTTCAGGGCCACTGATGGATTACTTGCCTGCTTGGCAGAAAATCTATTTCTATAACTGGGGCTGATGAGAAGATGATTCTTCTTTGCTAGGATCATGGCTGGACATTTCTAAGGAGGGCAAGCAGGCTGGGGGGAGAGATGTTGATAATGTCTAATTTTCAGTTAAACCATCAATGAGAAGCTCCTGTTCTGCAGGGTGAAGAGGGGGGTATATATGATTTTTTAAACAGATCTAGCTATAAATGATGGACACTACATCTGTGCAGAGACCCTGGCCACCTATTTCTCAGACTGTTGTGTGGCTGCAGTGGTGGTGATGGGACAACCTCTTTTTTTAAGCACTTGATTTTTCTCTTTTTGTACAGCTCTGCCATAATAAAGCCAGGCAGCATTGTGGGGTTTTGGGGAGTATTGTCTCACATGTCAAGGCACTGAGGTTGACCTGCAACCTGCTTGTGTTGGCCATGCCTGGCTGATCTGCTTGGAGCGGACTTGTCTGTCAAATAAACTGACCAAATGGAGAGAACTGAGCTGAAGCGCCTCTCCCTCTTGTATCTGGATCCCAGCAGGTCTGTCAGAAAGAGCAGCTTTTGCCATTTTCTACCCTGGGATACACTGTCCCTTAGAAACCTTTTGCTGTGGCCTGTGTCACTCAGGGCCCCACTTGTTGCTGAGCTGATGACTGTAGCCTCTGTAACTCCTGGTGCCTGGTTCAGTCTCCAGATTCCTGGGGTCTCCCTGGGGGTACATAAAGCTGCAGTGTGCAGGCTACTTTCCTGGCACCTACTGTGTGCTAGGAGGGTTTGCAGAATGGCTGCCAGCCAGTGCTCAGGGGCTTGGCCAAGGGCAGAGAAGTGATTATTTCAGCAACTACTGCTGCACCACGTTTAATAAAGGGTGCAGAAGAGGCCTGTTATCTCCTTTGCTAACTGGAGGACAACTGAGCACCAGTCTGCACAGTGAGCTGCTGTGGAGGCTCCGGGGGCTAGGACAAAGGGGTAGCCAGTTGGTGACACTGGATTGTCCCACAGACAGCTCCCTAGGAGCTGGAAACTGCCAGGTGTGTGTGCCCCAAGTGCATGTCAGGAACTCTTCCCTGAGGCTGCAGGAATCACAGCCTTCTTGCCTCACCACCCAAAACTGGGGATGTAGTCCCACACATTCCTAATGGGCCACCACAGCTGGGGACTGTAGGACTTTGCCAGTGTGTGTGGTCTGTGTTGCCACCACAGCTGACATGGTCCTGCAGTGTGGCAACAGCAGTGTGGAAAAGCCATGAGCAAGGGACTGTGGTCTCTTTGCTGCAGCCTTTAGTAGAGGAAGATGCTCAAGACTGCAAAGTCTGAAGTGTTGGTGGCAGTTGCTCCTGGGGACAATGTGGTATGGAGATGAGATGCAAGGGTCTATTTCTGTAGGGGTTGAGAGGGAGCCAAAGGCAAGTAGTGAGGGACAGGGACAGCCCTAGAGCTATGGCTGCACAAAGGGACATGCACCAGTGCAGGGAGGACTGGTAATGCCCAGGCAGGACCAAGCAGAGGCAGCCCAGGACTTGAAGGTGAGAATGCAAGTAGTAGCAGCTGGGAGGGGCCATGTCCCTTGCCCTGGCTGGTGAGTGTCCTGGGCAACCAGGGTGGCTCCTCTTGTGACCTCACTGCAGAACTGATGGAACTCATCAGTGTGCACCATGCTGTGCTGGCTTCTGCTGCTCACCCTGCTGCTGGGGGCTGCCCTCCCAAAGCCCGTGCACCAGAGGTGATGGCAGTTCCCTCCTCCTATTCCTCCTCTCTGCACCGGTACTTGCAGAAGTACCTCAAGACTCCTGATATGGGCTGCAGCATGAGGGAGCGCTTCTGCCAGCCTGCATTAGTGCTGTAGGACCTCAGCTCACTCCTGCCCCTGGTTTTCCTCTGTAGGGTCAGCTACTCAGTCCCCGAGGACTTCTCTGCTCCTCTGGAGATTCCGGAGAAGCACTTTGGCCTGGTGGATGGTACAGGGCTCTCCTTGCCCCTCTGAGATCCATTTCGAAACACTCACGCTTCCAGGTGGGTGGTTGTCCCTATTCCCTGGAGAAACTGGGCCCAGCCTCTCTGCTCTGCCCACAGATTATGGCATCAAACCCAAGATGCCTCACTTCAGAACCCAGACGACCTGGGAGCGGCCGGCGGTGCTGCGCAGAGCTGGCAAAAGCAAGCGTGATGGTCTTGACTTGCAGGAGTACTACGATGATGCCCGCCTGTGAGCCAGTGTGCCCCTGTGCCCGCCACAGCTCAGCAGGTGAGGGCTGCAGCAGTAACCTCCCGTGGTCCCTTCTGATCATCATATGATCTCTGGCCTCCAGGCAGTGTAGCCATGGCTCTGGGACCACATTCGAGAAGCTACAGCTCCTCTTGTGAAGGAGGAGTGTCCCAAGAGAATGACTGAGCCAGGGTCCCAACCCACAGCAGTGGGACACAAAAAGCACAGCAGCTCTGTTCCATGAACCATCGTATTTAATAGTTTTTGCCACCACAGCAGATCCAGCTGAAGCAGAGACCGCTCACTGCAGGGACATGGAGAGCTCTTCTATCTCCCTGGTGCTTTGCACAGCTCCCTGCAAGCTTTAGCCCTTCCCTGCCCTGCTTCGGGCAGGCACCCAGCTCTGTGCAGGGGCTGAGCCCCACTGCCCTGGGGTGCCCCAGCCCTGTCTCCTGCAGCTGGGGGGAGACGGGAAAAGGGCAGAGAAAGGCTTTCCTCCCAAGGGTGTAGTTACTGCAGGGAGGTATGGGGGATTTTTCTCTCTCCCCAGGGCATGGATACAAAGAAGGGAGGGATGGGGACAGAGGCAGGGGAAAGATGTCTCATTTCATTCTGGCTCTGGCAGTGGAGATACTGGGGCTCCCTCTGCCGTCCCTGCCCAGCAGCCATGTCCCCAGGGCCTGGCAAGGAGGTGACCCCCTCTCCTAGGCAGGAGCCAGCATGTGAGTCTTGTTTTCTGTAGTTGCTATGTCATCATACTGCAAGAGATTGACTCTGCCACTGCAATTAAAAGTCACCCCAGAGGGATGTGACGGGAAGCTGTGCCATGGTCACAAGGAGGAGATGCTGCCACCCCACCGTGCAGCTGGAAAGGGCAGGAGCATGCTACTGCCCCTCCCAACCACTCACAAGCAGGGCACCCAGAGGGTGCTTCTCCAGTAGAATAAACTAAGAGTATTTTGTACAATAAACACAATTTGTCCAGCCCTCCCCCCTCCCGTCCCCCCAGCCCAAGGAAGGGGAGTCACAAAAAGAGGCGGTGCTCCATGCCGGGGAGCCCTGCCCCGGGCCCGCTCCTCCAGGCTCAAAGCAGTTCTTGTCCATGCACGACACTGGGAAAGGGGTGAGACTGGAGCCCTGGCTGTGCAGGAGATGCCTGTGCCAGCCCCTACTCCAGGTAGATGTCCTCCGTGGGGCACGTGTACTCCACATACTCCTTGTAGAATTGCTGAAAAGCCCTCCTGCAACACAGCACCAGGCAAAGCTGAGCAATATCCTCCTCACAATGCAATTACAGATCCCCGCATCCATCCTCACCTGGGGTGGCCAGTGTGACCCTTCAGCCCCTCAGTCCCTGACCCCTCCTGCGTCTGCCCCCAGAGCTACCATCAGAGCTGCAGTCTCCATCCTTGCTCTCATTCCCTGCACAGTGCATGACTTTCAGCCATCTGCCTGCAAAACCTTTCACTGGGACTTGTTCCAGTGCTGTCTGGAATATGATGCCCATAGACCTGTCAGCCCTGGCTCTTACCCCAAGCCTCTCACTTGAAGGAAGAGGTGCCAGCCTGGGGCCAAGTCCAAGCCCCACACGTATGGGAAGATGGTGGGATTCTTCGTTCCTCCTGCCCTTTATGAGACAGCTTTCCCTGCCCAGCCAGGACTCACCCTACAGACTCTGCCAGTGGCTTCGTGGACTCCTCCGAGACGAAGACATGACAGGCAAATCTGTGGTCAGCAGGGTGCTTGGTGATGAACCCAAAATACCTGAGGGCAGAGAGAACAGGTGTGACAGGATGAGCAGACCTGTAGGCACAGGTATCCCAGCATCCATGACATCGACCCACCCTTAAACCCCTGCTAAACCCTGATGGCCACCAGCTGCCACAGCCTATGCCCACACTTGGGATGTAATGCCCATCCAAAAGTGCTGTGGGAACCCTCCTCTTTCCTGCCCAGCCCAGTTATGCTACCCTCAGCGAGTGGGAAGGCATCAAAGCCTCTGTGTTGAGCTGCTGGTGTTGAGGGCTGCACCACTGCTGCCTTGCTACTCACTTGTTGTTCTTTGGATGGTACCCACAAAAGGAAATGTTCTTCAGCTGGAAAAAATGGCTACACTTGTTTACCTGGGGAGGGGAGAGAGAGAAATGTGAAAGCTTTCCTCCCCACACCTCTGATGGGCAGGTGGTCTCTGGAGACATGCACTTGGAGACTGAGGAGCCAAATGAATTGGAGCCTGATCCTGGGCTGCTGTCAACAGCAGTTTCAGGACTGCTCCAAACACCTGCACAAAGGGAACTTTTCCAGGCAGTCCTCCTGGCTCCCATCCCAGCTGTCCCTACAGCCAGTAGCTCCTGCAGGGTTTTCCTGGAGGCCCTGTACTCAGGCTAGAGTCAGTGTTGCTGTACATCAGCAACACTGTGTACTCAGGTGTTTCTGAGAGCCTTTTTCCTCACTAAAAAGGCTCTCAGAAACACCAGCAAATATAAAGTGAATGGACGACTTAGAACTAAACAAGTCATCCAAGCCTGGGTATTCAAAGGGACCCAAACAGAAATGAAAACATTTATACAAGTCTGAAGCCCAACTAAATTGATGGCATTCTCTAGATACAGGCAAGACTTAGCTAGAAAGAGGTAGGAACCTCAGCGCAGCTTTGTCACAGCACTCAGAGTCATGAACTACTCCTATCTCCCAGCTGTAGGGGAGATTTCCCAACAGCTTGCTGCAAAGCCCCCACTTGCCTCTCCTCGGCATCTCAACATGCTTCAATAGGCTACTTATGCAGAATGCTAATCAGCAGCCTGCCCTAGCCAGATAAAGAGATTACAGGGCAGATCTGGAGGACACCACTCAAAATAGTAGCAGAAAGGTTTAGAAGCCGCTGAGAGATTACCGGGTACAGCTCATCTCACAGCATCCCAGCACAGCCATGTGCTTGGCAGCTGCAAGGGCATCAGTTGGCAGTATTGCCCAGAGCTGGTACCTTGTCAATCATGGGGAACCCTGATGGTGGGCCTAAAACCCTAATGATGGTGTTTCTCACACCCTCATGGGTGGAGACCCTCAATTTGCATATGCAAACATGACCTGTAGCAGAGTGGGCACAGCCATCTCAGAGCAGCAGTGAGGGAAAGGATGAGATGAGCAGGGAGTGGGGCACTACCTTGCTGTGCTCCTTGGAGTCGTCAGCTTTCACAGCAATCTTGACCCCACGCACACTGATCTCCAGGACACAGCTGGAGGGTGGGTTAAAGTGCACAGTGAGGCGGCGTGTGGTGGCAATCTGGGGAAGAATACAGTGACAAAGACCTGGGACTTGTAAGCAGTGATGATGGCTCACCCCTTCCCTTCCCCCCTGAGGCTCTGCCTTGCTGCCAGAAGGAGCAGGCACTCCTGCTCCTCAGGATGGTGTGGGACACTACCTTCTGCATGGCTGCACAGAGCACATCATTGCCCTTGTGATAGGGAACCTGCACCGAGCCAAGGAACTTCACCCGAAACTGGTCTACCCAGTCACTGTTCTTGGCCAGAGCTGGAAGAGAGAGCACATGGTAGAGATTATCTCTTATGAGGCACGTGGACTGAGCTCCACCTCCACTCTTGCCTTCCAACACCTGCATGTTTCCTTGTCCAGAGAAAGCTTCCTGCAGCACTAGGTACCAATTCCCAGCATCACAGCAGAAGCTGCCCATCACTCCCTGCTGGGTGCCCAGCTTGGTTTTCCCCCACTACCCCGCCCAGCATCAGCCTCTGCCCAGCAGAGAGGATGTGAATACATGGTGTGGGACATCAGCAGGCTGCATGCAGAGGCTTGGTACCTGTTACGTGGTCTGGGTCCTTGGTGACTTCAATAGCGTAGTAGGCAGGAAAAATACCCCTGTCACCTGTGCGCATGTTGTAGGCCTCATACCAATAATCTTCTGCCTGCACCTCCACCAGCAAGGGATCATCTACCTCCAGCTCCAGCTCATCCGCATGGCGAGGCACAAACCTGGGTAGAGAGGCACTAGAAGCTGGCCAGCGAGCAGCGCTGGTGGCCTTCCCACCAACACACTGCTGAGGCACCCACCACCACCCCAGGCAGGCAGGGCCCTTGTAGATGTAATTAGCCACCAGGACCTGAGAGGCTAAATAAAGCACTGGAGCAGGTTTGGGCTCAAAAGGTGGCAGCATCCTGGCACCTAGGGCAAGGGTATTCCCTACTGCACCACCCATGCAAATCCCCAGAGGTCTCAAATGCCCTTGGAGGCTTTGCCCGTGCAGCAGCATGGACAAATGTTGCTCCTGGGCAGGTCATGAGCTACAGGCAGTCATTTGTTCCCCAGGGCTTCCTGCACTGGAAACACCGGGGCTTGTGCCATCCCCACCTTGGTGGGAGAGCAGCACCAGCTTTCCCCTGCAAGGGGCTGGGGACACCATCTACGTCTGCAAGCTCACCTAAAGACAGCGCGGTGTGTCTGCTCCTGCTCCTCCCCATTGATCATACAGGAGAACAAACCAAAGGACTCAGCACCTGGGGACAAAGGCAGAGGAGGACATCTCAGTGTGGGAGGGTCAGCATCACAACCAAGGGAGAGACATAAGCCGGGGTAGGCTGCTGAGGCTCCTGCAGAATAGCTCAGCCAAAGCTACATGATGCCACAGGAGAGGGATGCATGGCTGAAGTTGCCACACTGGTGCTCATCAGACCCTGCTGGTGAGACAACCTCCCTGCACCAACCCACACAGTTGTGATAGCTGGTGTCACCAGCTGTGTGGGACCAGCCACCCCATGGGGTTCCCTGACTGCCGGGGCTCTGGTGCTCTTCTGGGCTTGGGGAGTAGGGTAGCACAACAGGAGGATGCTGTGCCCCTATGAACCCACTCAGCCTCCCCGTCAGCCTCCTATAGCCATACCTTGGGCAAGCCAAATAAGCAGCCTGAAACATCTACCACCACTGCAACCTGAAGCTCACAAGGCTTTTCCAAGCCCCTCTCTCCCATGCCTCTCAGACTACCAAGGACAAGTCACAGCCTGCAGCAAGTAGAGCTGGGGCTCATGTCTGCTGGTAGTTTCCCATCTCTTGAGTGTGAACTCAGTCTTGTACCAGGGATGGACAGGGCTGCCCACACAGGCAGCCACCAGCCCATCTTCCCCCAGCACCCAGCACTCACTGGAGGAGCGTGCCCGTCCACTCATGAAGACATTGAGGAACTTCTTGGAGAAGTGTATGTCCGCCTCGGGGGTGGAGTCCTCCGAGAGGCAGACTGAGTCACGCTTCAGTGCATCCTCTTCGTACTCCTCGCCAATGGCCGACTCATAGGGTGAGGAGATGCAGTTGTCATAGACTGTGGCTGAGTCACTCTCGTCGCTGTAGCCCGAGTAGCACTGCTTGAGGCTGACCAGCTCCAGCTGCACATTCTCATCCACCACTAGTGTATATTTGACAGAGTCGTAGGAGAGGGCACTGGTGTCTGAACTCACTGAAGCTCTCTGAAGGTTGTGTCCTGGCCGGGAGCCACCATTTCCACCACCACAGGAGGCCCTGGGCAGGTTCGTCTTGTCAGGGGAGGACATGTAGTCCAGCACCTCATCCTCCTCACTGATGGAGGGATTAGTTTTCCCAGCCAGGGCTGAATAGCCAGAGGTGTCAATGTCAGAGCTGATGGACATGCGGTTCTCACTGGACTGAGACAGGAACGGCTTGTCTGTCTCCAGGGGGTCTGAGTTCTTCTGCACAGGTGTCAGGTAGATTTCCTCTGTGGCCTCCAGTCTCACGTCTGTCTGGTAACGGATGCGGTCCCGGTGGGCCTCAGGGCCCCTTGTCACCACCACCACACTGGCACCATGTGGTGGGGGCCGGCTGGTGGCCTGGTGCTTCTCAGGCAGTCGTGATGAGGCAATGCAGGCAGGTGCCATCTGGGTGGCTGCTGTGCGCCGGCATGGGCTCTCTGTGGATGTGCCCCGGTCTTTGGTGGAGGTTGTGCTGTTTTGGTGATTGACCTCATCACTCAGGCAAACATGGTCATGGGGAGGGGTCTGTTCACCTGCAGGGAGAAGACAGCAGTACTGACAGGCCCACAAGGGTAATGCTCCCTGTCAGGGAAGGTGCCCAGGGGTGCTACCCAGAGTCCTAGAATCACAGAACTATTTAGGTTGGAAAAGACCTCTCAGTTCTTGAGTCGAACTGTTAACCCAGCACTGTCAAATCCACCACTAAACCATGTCTCAAAGCATCACACCTATATGATTTTGAACACTTCCAAGGACAGTGATTTCACCACTTCCCTGAGGAGCTTGTTCCAATACCTGACCAACCTTTCAGTGAAGAAATTTTGTCCCAATATCCAATCTAAACCTTCCTTGGTGCAACTTGAGGCCATTTCCTCTTGTCCTATCATTTGTTACTTGGGAGAAGTGAGCAGCTCCCCCCTCACTAAAACCTCCTTTCAGGTAATTGTAGAAAGCAGGACTCAAGATGGACATGCACTCTGTATCCATGTGGGAGGTTTACTCCAACCTCCTGATCCAGCACCACTTGCCTCAGGCTCCTGAGAGCCACAAAACGATGAAAGGAGCTGACCGTGTCCAATAGCCTGAGAACTCACCCGTTTTCAGAGGGGACGATGACCGGGACACCCGCTCCTGCCAACTGTGCTTTTTCCCCAGAGAGTTGTTATTCAGAGTGTCCTGAGGAGAAGAACAAAGCCGCCTTATAGCCCGAACAGTAAACACTGTGTGGCATGGTGGTTGCACTCATCTCTCCCTGGGTCCACAGTACCCTGCTCAGCTCCCCTCTCAGCTGGGCATGCTGGGGCATGTGATGCCCAGGGAGAACCCCTACTAATCCCACATCTCGCCATGCTGCTGCTGCTGTGAGAGCTGGTGTGGTGGCTGAAGCACAGTGGGCAAGGAGCCAGATGGGCTGCATTCATCCAGCCTGGGGATACTCAGCTGCAGGAGCCCACAGCAGAGCAGTCTCAGGACAAAAAGTAGAGATTTGAGCCTGCCTGCTTTGCTCCCATCCTGCGGGCCCTGCCTACCTTTAAACCACTCCTCTTAATGAAATCCCAAGGGCCAGGCATTGTGCTGCTGCCCAGCTAGGAGTCAGCCACTGGATAGACTACTGCCTGCCTCTGGAGTCATCCATATTGGATGTATGTAGGGGTATACACAGATACATATGTACGTGTACAAATCTATACATTCACACAGTATATATACAGTTCATAAGCAGACATCAATCCTGATCAGCTGCAGAGCTCCCCATGCTCGGGTGAGTTTCTGTGGGCACTGTGTCCTGCCTGCCTAGCCCTGGGTGGCTGGCCATGCATGTGCACAGGCGTGCATACAAGGGAACACATGCTCAGTCTCACTATCAGACCTGGGCACCAAAGGCCACTAAGTTCCTTCTAGTAATGACTCTCCTGCAGATGAGGGACAAGTCCTCCCTCCCCACCTCAGCAGGGCGTGACAGCCTGTCTGCTGCAGTCACAGCCCCCATTCCCAAGTTCTCCCTGACCACACACTCTCAGCCCCTCTTGTGGGCACTGGGTGTTTCTGCCCCAGCTGCAGCAGTGGCATTTTTCACGCCGTCAGTTTTGGCTCAGCCCCTGCCAGGACTCCCTGATTTTTTCACAGTCTGCAGCTGTTACCAGTAGCGCAGGAGCTGGCCCATCCTTACTTTGCTTCCCCACCGACATGAAGGAAGCCTTTGCCTCAAAATTCCATTATGTCACACACTGCTGAACCATGTCTGCCAGATCCCTGTCACCATGTGAGGAGGGGAGAGACCTTGTTCAAAGGGCTTCAGTGACCTCCCAGTGTGACCACCATGAGTCCTTCCTGTGCCAAGGTAAGTAACAGCACATCTCCTCTTGCCTTTCCCATCGTGATGCAGGCCAGACAAGCTGTCACAGCAACGGCCTCTGCGTGCAAACTGCCACAACACCAACACATACAAGCCAGCCTGGCTGCCTAGACTGGGACGGGAGGCAGCAATGCAGCAGGCAGAGCCTACCAAGCCTACCCGTCCCACAGGGCCAGAGCACTGGAGTCTGGAATTCCAGCCAGAGTGGAGAGGCATTCACAAGGTCTTGGAGGATGAACCCTAGAAGGGAACTGGGCAGGCAAGAGTGCAGGAGGGTCTCACACAAGTGGAGACAGATTGCAGGCTAATCAGGCCGAGAGGTGCCCTGCACCGACCTCTCCTTGAGGCACCACACATGGGCAGGGAAAAACTGCCTCTGGCTAGAGGTAGGCATCCAGAACAGGAACTCAAACCAGCTTACAGACAGCCTCTCATTGGATGCTACCAACAGCACTGTCCTCTCTGGTCAGCCATGCCCCAGTGCTGTGCCCCCACCCCTGCTGGCTCCAGGCTCCCATTGCCAGCTGCAGCAAAGCCTCCCTCTCCTATTTCCCATGTCCTCAGCTCAGCTCTGCCCGTGTCTCCCAGTGAGCCCCACAACCTCCACCATCCCCTTGCAAAGGGACCATCAGCTGCCCCTCCTGAGCCTACCATATCTGCAACTCTTTCCACCCCAATCCCTCCCCACAGACCTGCTGCCACTCCTGTACACTGGTTGGGATCAACTGCCTGTGAGGGGGCCCTGCTGTTCCCCACCCCTCCAACTGGTTGTGGCTGCCACATGCCACCTTCTCCTCAGGGTTCCTGTGTAGGGAGGGACAAGGCTCCTGCTGTCCCCTTGTCTATTATGCTCAGCAGGGCTCCCTCCGCCTTCCCAAGCCCCGCTGCCTTTGTCCCTGGTGCCAGTTGCCTGTGGGTGCCCATCCTTGGCTCTGTGCCTTCCTCCTCCTCCTTTCACCCATGGCCTCAGGCAGTGAGCTGGCATCAGCTGCTGATGCTGAGCTGGTGACATCCAGCTCCAACTACTCCCCATCTGTCATCCACAGGGACACCTGCCTCTCACTTCATGCTCCTCGGCTGAACGTCACTGCGATGAAAATCCTCCTACTTGGCAGAAGGCAGAGCTGAATGCAGGGAGGTGGCAAAAATAGCCCCACACGTCACACTCTTTGTGTGGGTTTGTGAAGTTTGCAGGAGCAACAGGGCAAAGGGACTCAGGTCACTGCTTGGGGGGTCAGCATGTGAGGCACTGAAACACCACCTTCAGGGGTGACAGAAACACCATGGCCATTTGGGGTAGGCAGTCTTTGGGAAAACAATCTGAAACCTCGCACAAAATCTGAGCCCGAGACAACAGAATCCCCTTGTCCTCCTGGTCACCATTTTGGGCATTGCTTTTCCGTCTCTCAAATTTTGCAAGGAGCTCTGACATTAATGCTTCTCTTGCCGGGTGCCCCTGCACAGGAGAAGAGGCCACCAAGTTCCCACTGTCAGGCTTGGGGCACCTGGTAGCACCATCCTGCCCTGGGACTGGTGCTGCCCCACCAATGGCTGCTGGAGCCCAGCCCGTGGCGCGGTGCCCCGTCCCGCGATGGCTCATTCACGCGTTCCGTACGCCATGCCTCGTCTGCTCTCCATCCCACGGGGGCCCTTCCCAGCTCCCACCCTGGCCCTGCCCCACGGCTATCAGGAGACATGGACCCTTCTGGGGACACCGCTCAGTCCCGACGCGATTCCTGGCCTGTTCCCTCTCCCTCTCGGCAGCAGGGATGGAAGAAGGACCCACTGGGCCCTAAGTCCATCCAGCCACCCCCGCGGAGCGCAGTGCCGGGATGCTCGGGGGCGGCTCGCAGAGCGTGATCAAGTCCCCGGGCCCGGAGACCTCTCCCTCTAGCTCCGCAAGTGGGGCTGAGCCTCCCTCCGCTGTGCCTGGCCCGGGCACGCAGGCGGCGGTGAGAAGGGATGCCCGGAGCAGGGAGGGGGGACAGCCACCCCACCGAGCATCGGGGTCCGGGCAGCGGAGCCTTTCCCCGCCACCCCTTCAGCTGGAGGGATAGCTAATGGCGNCGCGATCAGGCCACCGGGCGGGCCGTGGCCACCGCGCCTCCCGCCGCATCGGCACCTGCGGCCGCTGCCTTTTAAAGGGGCAGCGATGTTATTCTCCAGGCTCCCCGGCTTAAATCCCCCTCCCTGACTCCAGGCGCGAGTAGGATCCTCCCTTAGTGATGGGGTTCCCCGGCACCTCATCCCCGGGTGGTGCCTGTCTGTAGGTACAAGCAGCCATCACATTCACACAGCTTTCATCTCAATATAACAAGGGCATTTTTTTACAGTGAGAGCAACCATTCAGCAGAACAACCTCCCCTGGGAAGTGGTACAGTCCCTAGCGCTGGAGGTTTCGTCCAACTCTGCCTTCACCAGGTCACTTGGGGCCTTGCCCATCACACCTGAATATCCTCACACACAGGAGGATATTCAGGTGCTGTGTTGGGTCCTGGTGCCATGTGCTGCACTACTACTATTACTACTTTTTCTCTCAAAGGTTGAAGTTTTCACTGCATAATTCTGAGAGGAGCCAGGCTCCTTCTTCCCTGTAATGCCCACTGGGCAGCCAAGACTAGCAGTTCCACCTTCCTTGTCTTACCCATCTAGAACAAGCTTTTTCTCACCTCCCCTGCATTTGCATGGACCCGGAGCCGTGCAGAAGGGATGCCTGATGCACCCCCAGTTACTTGCTGGTGGTGGCTGGGCTTTGGCTGGGGGCAGTTCCACTCTTTCCCCTTGTGCTCTCCTGGAGCAGGGTGGCCACCATGGCCTGCAAGGATGCTGTGAGGAGCAGGTGGCCCATGGTGCCATCTGGGCTGGGCCCCAGTGCTGAGCCACCACACTCCTCATGGCCTTGTTGTGGGGCGAGGAAGCACCAATGTCCCCCCTGAGCTGTAGGTGTTTAAAGGTCAGTGGTTTCCTTCCCAAGCTGCCTTCCTTGCATGAACTGGAGCTTGCACATGCACAAGTTTCTGCAGCCAGCAAAAAAAGCGGCAAGTTGGCATCAGCGAGTCAAATTCCCTGTCCTATCAGCTGTTTGTGGTGACCTCAGTGGGCAGAAGTGGGGAAGGATGGTTTTTCGCAGCCGGTGGCATCCATGTCTCCAGCTGCCTGATGTATGCCCCTTGAGCCATGGGAGAATAAACAGTCTAAACAGCTCTGGCAGCCCCTCCAAGTGCTGTTATTACTACCAGCTCCTAAACTGTCAGACAAAAGCCAGCACAGGCAGGGTTCTGCCTGCTGTGGTCACAGTATGCACCCTCTCATAGGGGTCATTTCACTCCAGTGTCCCTCCTGCAATCCTGGAGGCACTGGAGGAGGACCTGGAGAAGCACTGCCACCAGTACATCTCCTATTGAGGCTTTAAACATTTAAACTCCTTGTTTTGAGCCTTAGCCTTCACAACAGAAGTTCTGTGTTTCCACGACAAATCACATGGATTTTAACAAGGAAACTGAAGCATGGGAAAAGAACTGGAGGGAAATGTCAACTCCATAGATTATATCCAGCCAAGGAAGGTGTACTAGAGTCAGACAGTGATGTTCAATCTAGACAGCTAATGATGCTGCCTCAGTAATCCTATAGCTGTAGCAATCACTTGGAAAACAGAGAGGAGGGAAAGTCCCAGAAAGATGCAGAAAAGCAAACCAATATGTGCTCTGAAAAAAAGGGCACCCAACGAGGGATGCAGCACTCCAGGTTCAAATGCTAAGAGGAAACTACATCACTTCAGGTATTTGTTAATGGCCTGTAGCTCAACAAAGTGATTTTGAAACCACACAACAATCCATCCCTTTACCATCTGAGTGGGACCTGCAGTGATCTGCAAAGCAAGAGAAGGGACTTGATGTTGAGAAGCCCTTCTAACTGCAAGGACACTGCTCCACCAGAACAGGCTGCCTCAGGAGCCCTCTAGGAGCAAGTTAACATGACCCAAGGTCATCTTGAGCATACTTCTGCCTTAGCACAGATGCAATGGTGAGGTGTCTTCCTAAAGTCCCTTCAGCCTGTGGGAGAGATTAAGGCATATGAGAGAGCAGTAGGAGTGCCCAAATCTTGCAGTGGGATGAATGCAACATGCACACCTGGATGCCAGTGGAGTTACAGGGATGCTAATGCTTCCTTACAGACCCAGCCCTGGGACAGATGTGATGTTGGTGTACTCCTGTTGAAGCTACCTCCTACCTTCATGGTGCCATCTCAAAGGCAAAAAGTCCCAATGTCCATCGACTGGCCTCTCTCTGATGGTTTCAATGCTGTTGTCCATGGGCCCCAGGGGGCTGGAGCAGCACAATTCCTGTTGCAATTGAGAGGTGCTGGGAGCACCGGTCTAGCTAGGGGAATCATCTGCATGGGGGGCTGCTGCTGACCCCAGGAAGCTGCTTGCTTCCCTAGGAATGAAAGGCACCTGCAAGAGGAGTGGAGCGATACTCAAGATGTTGCTTGAGTGATCAGTGGCTCTTCCCTGCTCCCCCACTCCTGCAGCCTTCACTGTTAAAGGAGGCATGACAAAACCTGAAGCTGGAAAAAAAATTTGGGGAGCAAGGGGGAACTTGCTGAGCAGAGGGGACAACTGTGCCTGCTTTCCATACCACCACCTGTGACTGCTTTGCTGCCAGCTTCAAAGTGCCAGGAGAAGTCTCTCTGCCTCCAGACTGGCACAGCCACAGCTGGCCATGGATCTAAGGGGCAGCTTCACAGGACAGCCTTTGAGAAGCTGCATGGAGTAAGCAGCTGCCTTGCCACTGTATCCTTTGCTTCCAGCCCATACAGATGGTCGCTGCATCAGCAGGTTGCAGGCTCATGGCAGCTGCTTCCTCCTCTGCAGTGGGTCTCACTGGCCTCCAGGGGGTGGCCGCTGTTAGCAACACACACGGATCAGTGATGCTGAACATCAAGAGAAAGCTCCCGGCGTTTCCAGCAGTCTTATTATGCTGAAAAAACAGAACGCTTTGGGTTTTATCTCCATCTATCTGTATGAAGATACATGGCTGGTTCAGAACTTTTCATGTAGACCATGAAGGCTCAAGACAGAGCAAAGCTCTGTATTGTCTCTTTTCCCTTTGGACACTTGTTCTCATGTTCTCAGGTATTTCCAAGAAAGGTGTTTCTTCTTTTTTTTTTCATTCCTGCATTAGCCATTTTCCTCAGTTGCTGGAATACAGATGGGGCACCAAGCTTTTATTAACCTCTGCCTGGCTGTTTGCTGGGAACCACCTTGCTGATATCAGGGTTTGTCACTGTGGATTTCCAAGCCACCGAAACAAGGTCAAACCCCAAGCAAAGGTCTGGTACTTTTGTTGCAACCTTCCTTCTCAACACACTTGACTGCTGCCACTGGCAGGGTAGAGGTGATATCCCTCACCCCAGTGGTCCCCGCTCCTCCCCAGCTGGGCTCCTGCCTTGTCATTCAACAGCCCCAAAAGCAGCTGGGCTCCTGCAATAAGCCTTCTCCTCAGCCTCACTTTACTTTTCATTCATCTGGGACTTCTTGTTGAAATTAAGGTTCTCTTCAACCATGCTTGGGATTATTCCTCAATCTCAGTACATTGTCTCCTGTTCATGAGGTGTGGTCCTCATGGTTAGTTCCCTCTTGCACAAACATCCTACACCTCCTTGCAGTTTCGGTGTGTCTAAGCCACTATTTCTGGAGAGGCAAAAATAGCCCACAATGAAGTCACCTTCATTTTTCTGGGACCCAAAAAACCTCAAACCCCACCTTTGTTTGGGTGTTGACCTCTGCAAGAGCTACCTGTTCTTGCCATGGGTTTTGCCATCAAACTTCTCTGCCCAGATGCCCCATCTCCCTTCACAGTCCCTAGGCAGGGTTTGTCTCCTTGGTCCTTCTCAGTGCTTTACTGCTTGCAATTGGCTTAATGTGCCTGTCCACCTCTCCAGAGACTTGCTGCTGGGTCAAGCAGTTACGAGCAACTGGATGCCTCCAGCCCCACTGCTTCCGGTGTTTCCCAGAGCCTGTTTCCCCCTTCCCTATTGTTCTCTAGTGTGATCCAGTGACCCAGCAGCTTGCTTTCACCCCACACTGTTTGCTCCAGTGCCAGGCTTTCATGAGCTGCCTGGCACTGCAGGGCTGACTAGGGCCAGTCCTCCATCCTACGTACCACAGGTGCTCAGTGGCACCAGAAGCTCACATCAGCATAGCTGTCCTCAAGCCCTGGTCCCTGTGCTGGCCTGACTTGCCAAGCCAGCCAGCCCCACTTGATGCAATTAGCTGACTGATGTTGACCACAGGTCATTACTGATCTGCTGGCCCCTGTGCCACACGCAGACACGGCCAAGCTGCTCCCTCTGGGCCTGATGCTTTCATCAGCCAGATCCTGCAACCCTGTTGCCCCGAGGTTGCTGTGGATAGCAATCTGGTTGGAAAGCTCCCTGGCTCCTGCCTTCAATATTTGGGATTGAAAAGCCCCTCTCACTGCCATTGTTGTCACCACTTTCAGCTCTGCTCCTCAGGCCATTCTCTATGTCCCATATAAACAATTTGGATGTATTTTTAGCAGGCATTTTTTCTGAGCGTGGTAAGCTTCTTCCTTCGCTGTGTTTATGAATAAACTCACTGCTCCCCCTAGGGCAGTCTTGCATCGCCCTCCCACTCCAGCAGACTCTCAGTGCACCCAGGACACTTGTGCAAAGCAGCTCTGAGCTGTCCTCAGGGACAGCATGGGGCTCGCTGTAGGAGCCCCAGCAAGCCCTCTCTTGAGGGTCAGGCCTCTGCATCGCAGCACAGGATTGCGGAGAACCCTCAATTGACTGTTTTAAATGGGTGAAACGGACTATTTTTCCTCCCCTCAAGGAAGGGCTGCAGCAGTTGAGCTGCAACTCCCCCCCTACTCCTTAGCCTGTCTGCTAAACTTCAGCCAAGGGCTGGCAGTCTGTACAGAAATTAAAAATCCTGCTCTGAGCCCAGTGGTGCTATCAGCAGTGGGGAAATGGAATGGGTAAGTGGAAGTGCCCAGCAACACACTCACAGCCTCTGTTTGCCTCATCTATTGCAGGCAGGAGGATATTATGCCTGGCCCTTGCTGTGGTTGTGCCCTCATGAACACCTAGCATTGGGTTTGCCTTTGGTTTTGCCTCCAGAATTCTCTCTCCTTCCTTTAGTATACACAGCCCATGAGCCCAGGCTGTCCCAGGGAAGCTTGAACATATCCTGGAGCAGGAGAAGGCTGCAATTGGAGCAGAGACACGGAGCAGCAGCCCCGTTTCTGGGAGCAGCCAAGATTCTGCTGGGAAGGTAAGAAATCATACCAGGGAGCACAGCTGGACACCTTCACCTCCCAGGGATGAGATCTGCCTGTACCATCCTGCCTGCAGTGAGGGATTCCCAACAACACAAATTCACTTTCTAATTTTAAATCTGTGAAAGATTCCTCTCCCTTTCCCCTCCTCATTGGGTCTTTATCACTTTTGCAGAGGAAGCGTTTCCTCTGAGGGACAGAATGATTCTCAAAACATTTGATTGCTTCTCCAGTATTTGCATCCTCTGGCATGGAACATGTTGACAAAATGCAGAATTTGTGTTGAGAGGGATGTGGTGTTAGCTGAAGTAAGTTTTAAGTAGAATGAGTTAGAATGGATTACATGGAGTTATATGTAATACTGTGTGATTTAGCATGTTGTTTGCTTAGCATCAGTAGCTGGATCTGCTGAAGCCTTGGGCTGCAAGCTGTGACTTTATGGCTGGAACTGACTTAATTATCTCTGTAATTTTCCTAGTAGCTGCTACAGTGCTGTTTTGTCTTTCATATGAGAAGAGTATTGATAACACACTGATGCCAGAGTTGTTGCTGACTAATGTTTATCCTAAGTATAGGGCTTTTTTTAGGTCCCCATGCTCTTCCAGTGAGCAGGTGCACCAGAAATGCAAACCAGAAGACAAGGAGACTCCAGCTGTCAGCAGAAGCTGTTCTTATCTACAAGATAAGAACAGTGAATGGCCTGCACAAACATGGAGAAAGAACTCAGCCAGCTGTTAAAAGACTCCAGACCAAAAATCACCATTGGACCAAGAGGCACATGGAGAGCGCAGAGCATGAGGGGTGAGTGCATGATTCATAAGGATATAAATGCTCAGGGATTTCTTGTTCAGTGTCCCTCTCCAGAGGCACCCAGCTCAAGCTGACCTGCTGCTCTACCACTAAGTTACGTATTTATTTTTATAAAATCGATGAATGGGACGCTGCTATAGGAAACCTAGGGTTGAGCCTGAAGAAGGAGGAATTGGCCTGAGACTGAGTGTGCATGTGCCAGATCAAAAGGGCACATATTGGTTCACAGATGCCTGCTGCAAAGGGCTTCTAGGCCCAGCAGTTAACAGTTTCAGGTGGTGTATGCGATTCCTTGAATGGTGAGAATGCTTTGGCAGTGGCTTCTCCTTTCACACTCTGCATATTTCCAAATCCAATGTAATTTTCAGTTTATCTCCATGTTTCTGCCCCCATGACCTTCTCTAAATTTCAAATAGTGGCATAAACACCATCAGGCTCCTGACAGCGTGCCCTAGGGTGCATAGAATGGATGGCAGACCCACTTGCAACATCTGCATGGGCTTCACAGCTCTCATCTTTATTGTACCTGATGAGGTCAGAGCCACCTCTTTCATCCCTGTTTCACCAGCTTCCCATTCTCCTGCCTCCTAAAAAGAATAACTCTAGCTAAAGGGAGCTAGCAAGCCCAAAAGAACACCTTGGGCGAGCAGAGAGTTCTCACCATGTCAGCCCAGCTGTGTCTCTAGGTCAGGAATGCATGCCGGGACAGGAGGCACAGCCCATGCAGGATTTTTGGTGCCACCTCGCATCTGTCTCTGATTCCTGAGGATGATCTCTGGTCATCCTGTTCAAATGTGTTGCATGTTCCCAGTTATACCCAAATCCTTAGACTCATCCTTGAGGAACAAACTCAAACCCCTCCAGTACTGTAGGAACCAAAAGGCATCAGCTTTTTTGCCCCTTGGGTTTGGCTGACTTAGAAAGGGCCTGCACTGTGCTGCAATGAGGAGAGGGCACTGCGAAGCAGAGGGGATTGGGGTTGTGGCAACGGGCACCTTGAGGAAGCAACACTGGCCTGGGGCCCTGGTGGTCCTTCATGGGGGTTGATGGTTCTGCCATCCCCACTGGCACATTCTACCTATCCCTATCCCTCTCCCCATCCCCATCACACTTACCCGGGTGGCCAGGCTCTCCTTACAGTGCAGGCTAATTCCACACTCATCAGTGATCTCAGAGAGGTCTTCATCCTCAAACTCCTCAAGGCTGATGTCATGGGTGAGCCTGGAGGGAGTGGAGATGGCAAGAGTCACCCACTGCGCTAGTGGCAGGCAGGAGGGTGCCTGTGCTGCCTTTGGGCTGGGGAGCAGAACTGCCATCCTGAGACAGGCTCTCCTGGGAAGAAAGACTGGGAAGGCAGGATATGTCTGTCCCCTTCAAATGGCTGGGCTTGGCACAGCCCATGACTGTAGGGAGGCAGGAGGAGTGTACCCCAAACAAGTCCCTGCCTGACCAAAGACAGCAGTGGCACACAGGTTGGGAGATCATGGGACAGACAGCACAGCCAGCCTTATTCCAGAAGGTTCATTGTGCTCTCACCATCCCAGGGAGCCTCTGGGATTGTCTCAGCTGGACACAGACACCCAACAGGGCAAAGGTCAGTGTTACAGGAGGAGGAAGGGTTGGAAGTCCTGACAAGGCACAGCAAGAGGATGGACCTAGTGGTACAGGTGACCACTTCAAGACCCACAGAACTTGTAACCACTTTGAAACCTCAGCCATGGCATAACCAGCCCCTGAGGCTGGGAGGGATGTCTCAGCCCACATGCCTGCAGCAATTTCCCTCTGCACCAAAATCACTCCCTGGGGTGACTACAGGCATCCCTGTGAACATTGGTACTCCTGAGCTGGCCTTCATGGCTTCAGGGGCTCCTTAGGGCTGTCAGCCCCACAGGCTCATTAATACCTTCAAAACATTTGCTGAGATATCCTTTTAGCACCCAAAAACATGCCGACCAGCCCCAGCAGGGCAGTGAGGTGCTCCTGGCTTCTGTGGATTAAAACATTTCAGTATGGTGGTATCTCAGTTCTCTCACTTATTCATTATCACAGGGCTAGATAAAAGAGTCCAACTCAAAAGCCCTTGGCCAACCAACTCTGAGTTTTGTCTGGAGCAGCCATGGGCATTGCAGTGCTTGCCACCATTTCCATTTGCTCCTCTGGCTTGGAGATACTTGGGTGAAAGGGCTATGCTGAGCCCATCATCACCCTCCAACTTGGCCCTCAGCAGTGAGGAAGGAAGTAGAAAGGTATTTTGTGACCTGCAGAGCTTCCACCTTCATTCTAAGCATTGCTGGCACACCTTGGGGGTCCCACACACAGTGGCACCAAGCTGGTGTCACAGAAGAGTAACACCTCCCTTCTTCCAAGCTCAGGAGACAGAAAAAGGCAGAAGCCCATGGAGGAAGCAGCATTCTTTCCTCTGTGTTTTTGAGGATCCTGCCACATCCTGGGCTGAAGCCAGGTGGGAACAATTATGCCTATGGAGGCATCCCTAGCAAGATGCATCAGGAGCGCAAGGACACAGCCTTCAGCATAGGGTGGGGCGACTGGATCCCCCTTCACCCATCTCCTCCTGCTGCCCATGGGAGGGAGAGAACACAGAATAGGAGGCTCATGACAAGCCTTCAAAGCACAAATTGATTTCTTCTCCGGTTACATGGGTCACCAGGGTGGGACATCATCCACCGCTAATGCTCTGAGCCTCCACCCACCACAGTGGGGGAGTGCAGCAGGCACTATGGGGGCCAGCTAAGAGGCACAACATTGCTGACGGGGGGGGCAGGGGCTCCCTGGCTCTGCAGGAGCAGCCTGAGGTGGTGGCAGTGCCCCCCTACTCCGAGATCAGATAGGCAGTCCTGTCCATGCTCTCAGGGATGGAGAGATGCTGCACAGGTCCCCAGCAGTGGCCCTGCCCAGCAATGCTGGGGCACAGCAGGATGTGGCCAGATGCCTTTGTCACTCTGGTGCCCAGCCGCCATCCAGCTCCCTATGCAGCCAGAGAAACTTTGGGCCCAGCTGGGTCCCAAGTTTGCTCCTGTCCTGTGGCCATGGCTCACAGAGAAGGGTGATGTGTCCAGGAGCAAAGAGTTGCCCCTCACCCCCTGCCTGCAGGACAGTCCCCCCTCCCTTGGGCCCAGACAGTCCCCTACCATTTCTCCCACTGATCTTCCAGCCAGCTCTCCTCCTCGGTGCTCGATTCCATTTTCAAGGGCAGCTGCATTGAGGAAGACTCCCCTTCACTGGGCGACACAGTCCCCCCCCACCAAAAAAAAAACAACAAACAGGCCTGCTGTGATGAGGAGTGAGGGAAGATGACAGCTGAGCCCTGGGTGCCCACTGCCTCTCTGCCTGCCCCGTCGCAGTCTGTGGCTGCCGGCACTGCTCTGTAAGCTCACTGCGCAACCTGGGAAAGCTCATTAAAAATAGATGGAATCAGCTGTCCTGGAGGGGAAAAAAATAAATAAAAAAAATAACTTCCCCAGCTGAGCCAGTGCCAAGCCCCTGCACTCTTCTGGGGATGAAGACTGCCTCTGCCAGCCAGCCTGGCTCCTGGTCCTGCTCCAGAAACCGGCACCCACAATGAGCACAGGGGATCTGCTTACTCCATCACAGACACCTGCACCACCCGGCCTTCTCCTGCCCTTGCAGCATCCTGCCCTCTACAGCAATGGGAAACAAACGTTTGTCTGGCTTCTTACCAGGGGAAGTGAGGCTGCTCACTGATGCAAAGGCCAGAGTGTTTCCAGCACAGCAGGACCAGTGTTGTGGCCAGCTGCACTTCTGAGCTGAGGGAACAAGTTGCAAGAGGAACAACTCTGCCAAGGGGCAAGCCCAGCCACCGGAGAGCAGTGCTTGCAGCACTGCCCCTTCTCTGCCCACACGTAAGCCTCAGGCAGGACCCTCCCTGAGCTTCCTCAACCTTTAACCCATGTTGAGGGCCAGAGAAATATCTGGTAAGCTGCTCTGCTATTTCCCACCCCCTCTTCTACTCTGAAGGAAATAAGAGTCTTTCCCAAGAGGGGCTGTCAAATGTTGTTGACAGCCTCAGATAATCAGTCATCACCCTCACACCTCTCTCAGACTCACTTGCTGCCCAGCAGCACACATTGCAGACCATGAGCCTTTGTGGAGCTGTTCACTCCTTGCCCCACCAGGACCGAGCCAAAGTAACTCTAGCAGACGTACCCACAGTGATTTCGAGATGGGGACAGGGCACCCCCTGCCCACCAGCTGCACATACCACACTGACACATAGCAGGGTGGCACCCCACTGCTACCCATCACAGCACTGCTCTCCTGCCCCTTGCTGCCACCCACTCCTGGAGTTTCAAGTGATGGGTGCATCTTCCACCAGCTGCTTGGGACCTGGCTTCACTCCTGGTAAGATTAAGGTGGGTGATGTCCACAGAGTTCCAGCTCACAGGGTGGCCTGGAGTGCTCTTTTGAGCTAACCCCCACCAGTGCCATGCCACTGGTGAATGTCACTCCTGATACTGTGTTCATTGTCTCTCAGCCCCACAGGAACAGTACCCATGACTCCATCTTCACTATCAGCTTTGCCTGGAGGCACCTCATCTACTTGAAACCTTGACACTTAATGCAATGAATGAAGAAATCTCTTATCTCCGTATTACTTTCGCCTTTTGATCATCGCACATGGATGCTCTAGCACTTCCTAGGAGATACCAGGTGCTTTCCTGAAGGATGTACTGAGAGGATGGAGCCCTGCTGTATGCAAGAGAACTGATAAACTTAGGATACCTGGGAGCTGTGAATGAGAGTGCACACATGGGTGCATGAGCAGAGGCAAATGTTACTTGCCCACAGCAGGAACAACTTGATCACAGTCCTAATAACAGCCTTATAATCAAGCCTGGCTGCTGTGCCTCCCTTGACTTCATTCTCTGGCAGGGAAAAAGGGACTTAGAGTATTGCTTCTGCAGCCCACTGCTGCCACATGGGACTTCTCACATCAGGATCTAGCCAGGATCCCCTGGGGATCTGGCTGGGGGCTCCAACAAGCCTGGCTGCCTGAGCTGTGCTCTGACAGTGTGCAGTCAGGCAATGCTGTGTGGAAGTCCTATAACCAGCACCAGTGGGAAAAATAGTACTACTATCCTGCATTTGGCTGGCCCCAGGTTTTTTCTTCCATTACAAGAACCACAGAGACTTTTGTTAGAGCCAAGGAGAAAGAACCTCTTTCTCTCCATCAGGGGAAGGTAGCCCTTCCTGAGGAAGGCACCTCACAAGAAGACAAGTAGCCCCATTCTGATACCCAGCTCATTCATTGTCTCCAAACAGGCTCTTTTGATGACTGCAAATGAGCACAACAGACACATAAAACAAACCATAGTGCTAGGACTGATTTTTGTCTCAGCCTGAAGCTGCTTCTTTGAACTTTCCAAGGAGATGGAGGGTTCTCCAACCCAAAGGGCTGTGATTTCCCACATGGCTCCCCAAGGAGTCGGGTAGTTTCCACTCTCTCCTGACCAATGCAAATAACTCCATAAGAGGTTCTTTCCCTAGGAGTCTTCCTATCCAGGAGCTAGGTGGATGCACCTTGCTTTTATCAGGGAAACCTAGAGGAGATAGAGGAGGTCAGTCACTGACCCCTGCCCAGGTTCCGGCTGGATGGAGCCACATGCCTGGAGGCAGTGGGGCAGGCAGCATTACAAACACTGTGGAGGCCTGCATTCAGCTGAGCTCCAGTTATGCCAGTCCTCCCTACCCTCTTATGCTGGGTAGGAGGACTCCCAAACCCAGAGACCTCCTCACAGGAGAGCCTGGCCCAAAGCACTGGTAAAGCTCCTTGGCAGGGCGAGGAGATGCAACAGGGTGTCCCAGGGAAAGAAGTCCTGGTGGACACATCTCCTACCCTGAGGCTTTGTGAGGCTTAAGGACAACAGGCAGGCTGGATGAGAACAACTGGTTTTTGCTGTCTCCTAAAACACAGTTGTTCTTTTCATGATGAGCAGCCACCTCTCAAGGTCCTCCTGGCCAAAGGGCTCACCTCACTATCCTTCTCCTCCCAACTCTTCCTAGACAACACCAAAAAATCACTGGCAATAGAAACCTTCTAGACCACCAAGCCTCTTCAGAGCTTCAGACCATTGGGCTGCTTGCTGGCCAGGACCAAGTCCTCTCTCAGTTCAAGCCAACTGATCACCTAATGCTTGTGCCAGTGTGTGGCCACTCAAGGAGCTGGAAGAGCAGGTGTATGTACAAAGTTTTCAGGAATCTGAAACGCCTTGTTCCTGCAGGCAGCAATCAGGGGCAGAGCTCACCCAGGACCTCACTACTAGCCATGGTCTGGACTTCACCCTGAATCACACTTATTGTTGCTGGGTCCAGCTCGTTTGTGGGGGACAGCCCCTTGCTGAGCACTGCACAAAGGATGCAGGACCCGGCATAGGCACAACCTAAACTGTGACATGCAACCCAGTTTGTAAATGATTCATTAGGATAGCTTCCTTCTCACATGACACTCCCTGCCACAACATCAGCTCTGCTCGGTCAGGCCCTGCCCTGTGCTGAGAGACATCACTGCATCTTCTTCCACTTCGTCTCACACTCCAAGCTCAGCATCCAGGGAAGATTTTGCACTCTTGCCTTGATTCCTCAGTTTTCCACCTGGTCTCACAGCCTCCTTCATGGAGGTCATTTCTTCCCTGGGGCCAGCTAGCAGCACACCGAGTTCCTTTTTCAAAGGTCTGAGGCACAGCAAGAAGCAGCACTTCATTCTCCACCCCGCCAGGGCATCGCTGTTTGTTGAGGAGTGGGAGGGTGTCCAGGCAACAGCCACTACACTCAGGACAGTGCCAGGCAGTAGGCCCAGAGCTGCTCAGCAGCTCAGCCTCTGGTCCCTGGCTTGGTGGCCAAGACCCTTCTCTATGGTGGGTGTTTCCAGAGGCAGCATTTAATCACTTGCTTTGCAGGGTATGCCAGCCATGTTACAACAGCTCCCAGCAGCTCTCACAGGCAGCGCTGCAATAGGAGGCAGCTGCCAAAGCCCTGGAGCCTCTAGTAAAGGGAGTCTAGGAGCAGAGCTGTGCAAAGGTAAATTGTATGAACACCACCATAGCTCAGCTGCACCTGCCTGCTTCCACACAGTGACCAGTGGGTCACCCAGCCCCAAGGGCTGGGCCTGACAGGTAGGCACGGGCTTAGCTGTGGCTGCAAGCATGGGCCAGCTCCTTCTTTCCTTCTCAAAATCTCACCATGCAGAACATGGTGCAGAACATGGTGCAGAACACGCGCAGAACAGCCAGTACCAATCCCCCCTTCTCTACCAGCTCCCCGACAGCTCCCCCACAGCACCCCTGGGTGGCAGAGGCAAGCAGAGAACAATGGCTGACGGTGGCACAGCTGCCAGGAGTAGCAAGCCTTCCCCAGCAGCAAGTGAAAAACATGGGGCACCACACCTGTGGGGAGGTGCAGAGCTCCCTTACCTGCCCGGCACATCTCTATCCAAGAGCTGCCCTCAGGAGGCGCCAGAGGCTCTAAAGCCCCCAGCCATCCTTAACCTGACCCATGCCATCGGAAGTCCCTGTGACGAGCCTCGCTGGGTTTCGGAGGAGACACAGCCTCCTGCATCCCAAATCGATGGAAGCACTTGGTATTGCTAAGAGGATCAGACCTGGCACTCTCCCACCATCTCACTTGGGGTTCCTGTTTCACAAGGATGGGAAGGAAGCAGGAGCAACTGGGATTTCCAGGAAAGAGCTAGAAAAAGGCTTTTCTGGGAATGGGGAGAGAGATGAAGCTTTTTTTTTTTTCATGAGAGAGGTGTGTCTGAAGAGGAGACACGACAGGTAAGGGGGCCGAGGGGTGGGGTGCGGAGGGGGAGATGATGCTAAGCAGGGCGGCTGCGAAGCTGCAATGGAAAATGTGTGGAGTGAGGGCCGACATGGCTTGGGTGGGCGGACGAAGCAGCCATGGGAGGGCTGGAGTGATATCTGCAGTGGAGGTTCAGCGGTGGCTGGGGTTGGGGGCCGAGGGGATG